>JAHWLE010000280.1:0-28440 GCA_024679135.1 Phytophthora foliorum | reverse complement strand
GTCTCCGGTGCTGCAGACCGCGCGGTGGCTGCACACGGAGCCCAGCGCCACGTTCGACGCCGCCAAAGTCAACGGAAACAGCCCGTCGAACACTGAGACTCCCGCAGCCCCGCGGAGATCGACGTCTAAGCGCTCCACGGACCGGCGGAAGCGCTCGACGGCAGCGTCTCGAACTGCTGCGACACCCAAAGCCTCAGCTCCATCCCCCGCTGCCACCAAACCGGTGGACCAGGAAGAACGCAAGAAGCGCCCGCTGATGGCAACGTTCAAGGACGGGAAGCCGTGGATTACGGTCATGGGCCTCGGTGGAGCAGGCAGCAACGCCGTGAACAACATGATCGCGTCGCAGCTGGAAGGCGTCGAGTTCATTGTGGCCAACACGGATTGCCAGGCACTGGGCAGGTCGTTGGCCTCGCACAAGATCACGCTGGGCAAGGACATCACCAAAGGCCTGGGGGCTGGATCCAAGCCGGAGCTGGGCAAACGCTCAGCGGAACAGCAGAAAGGAGAGATCGAGCAGATGCTGCAGGACAGCAACATGCTGTTTATTACGGGCGGCATGGGCGGAGGAACGTGCACAGGAGCGGCGCCTGTTGTGGCCAGTGTAGCGAGGGAGCTGGGCATCTTGACGGTCGGTGTGGTGAGCACGCCGTTCCGCTCGGAAGGACCCAACCGCACGCGACTGGCCAATGCTGGCGTGAAGGAGCTGGCCAAATATGTGGATACGTTGATTATCGTGCCCAACCAGAATTTGTTGGCACTGGCTGACAAGAGCACGACAATGCTGGAGGCGTTCCGGTATGCGGACGATGTGCTGCTGGAAGGTGTGAAGGGCGTCACGGACCTCATTGTTCGTCCGGGACTGATTAACCTGGACTTTGCTGACATCAAGACTATCCTGTCGAATGCAGGCCGTGCCATCATGGGCTCAGGTATTTCTAGTGAGGAAGGTCGTGCCCGGAAAGCAGCAGAGCAGGCGCTGGTAAACCCGTTGCTTGGTGACTTGCCGACTGAATCTGCGCACGGACTTTTGGTGACTATTCGTGGCGGTGAGGACATGACGCTGTTCGAAGTGGACGAAATCATGGAGATCATTCGCAGCCGTGTGCACGACGAAGCCAACATCATCTTCGGCACGTGCTATGACCAGTCGCTGGAGGGTTCTGTGTACGTGTCCATTATCGTCAGTGGAATTCAGACCGACGTCATCTCTCCACCCATCGGAGGGGCTCATGTACCTTTGCAGGAGACGCACAAGCGCTCTGAGAGTGGTGAATTAGCTGCAAAGTTAAAGGCAGGTAACGAGGAGAAGCCAGCCGAGCAACACAAGGGATTATTCAGTCGTTTCTTCACCCTTTAAAGACGTTGAATAAGAGTGATGCTTGAAGCTGCTTTTCAACGATTGTGTGGGAGCTCTTGAGTGCATCCCGAGCATCGAAAGCACTGCATTTTTTGCGTGTGGAAGTTCTTTGTCGTCTGGTCAATTGTGTCAAACGAAAATGAGCACGAAGTGAGTATACGTCCACGTCCTCGAGCCATGTTACTTAATCGTTTAGTTCGAGAGCTCAGCAATAGCACCCTGGAGTTGAGTGCGGCCATACTGCAGCAGCTCCACGTCTCGGTTTTCAATTGAAAGCTTGAGATTGCCGTCAGACTCATCCTTTTCGTAGCCGAGAGCCTTTAGAAAGGCCACGCCACCAACAAGACTCGCAACACGCTTGCGGAACGCCGGGTTCTCTAGGTTGATCGTGCGGAACTTCTCCTCTTCCGGTTTCTCCAGCAAGTTTTTCACATATACGTTCAGCGTCTTGAGGGCAGTAAGACCATCGTTGCCAACGCGGTACTTCTTCAGAATACCCACGTTTTTCACGACTTGCTCCTTGGGCGACAGCACGGGGCTCTTCTTCTTCTCTTCCACATCCTTTTTGGCAGTCACACCCAGAGGCGCAACGTCAATGGGAGGGCCACCCAATCGGCCACCACGCGCGTGACGCTCACGCTTGTCCATTTCGATCTGCTTACGTAGACGTTCGCGCTCACTCTTGGCGTCCTCCTTGTCCTTCTTCATCTTCTCAGCCGCAATCTTGCGCTGGATCGCCTCAATCTCCTCGCGAGACTCCAGCAGCCCCTGACCTTCGGTGCGACGCTTCAGCTCGTTCACACGCTGGTCCTCCTTCTCCTGTTCCTCGCGCTCAGCGCGTTTTTTGGCAATGCGAGCCTTCAGCTCCTCCACCTTCGCAGCCTTCTCCTCCGGGGTCAGCTCACGTTTCGGAGCAGTCTTTGACAAGTCCACAAACTTGATGGGCTCATCAATATCAGCGTCGTCCTGGTGGTCCCCCAGCCAGTTGATGGCCACCTCCAGCCCCTGGTTGTCCGTTGCAAGCAGCGCCTTGCGAGACCGCAGATCGTCGAAGCCCATTTCCGTCAGCTGCGTCAGCAGGTCCTCGTTCACGGGTGGGGGTCCCATCTCCTCACTTTCCTCTTTCATCTCCTCCTCATCATCTTTAGGACGGCAAACTCCAGTCGCCGGGTCGCACACCATATTGGAGTCCGGCACGGCCGGTTTCGTAGGTGCAGCCGGAGCGGACGTAGAGGCGGTAGGAACCAAACTCACGTCGTTGAACCGTTTGAGTCTGGCCTCCCGGGCCTCTGCAGCCGATAGGGGCTTGGCTGCACCGCCGGAGCCGGCGCCCAGCGTCACTCCCGGAGACGCGAAGGGGTTAAAGGCCGACTGGCGCCACTGCTCGATCTTCGCGCGCAGCTGGTTGGGGTCAGCGCCCACGAGCTCGTCCACCTTGCTCTGGTTCACGTAGAAGTGGAAGGTGGGGAAGCCGCGCACACCCAGCGCGCCGATGAGCGCACGGTTCTGCGCCTCGTCCACCTCGAGGAACACCACGTCATGGTACTGGTCGCTCAGCTGGTGGTACACGGGCTTGATGTGCTGGCACGGGCCGCACCAGACGGCCGAGAAGTCCACCACCACGAGCTTGCCGCCCGCGCTCTGCATCTGCGAGTTCCAGTCCGAGTCGCCGTGCACCGGAATTACGCCCATGGTTCGTCTGGTAGCCTTCTTCTACTTGGGCTCTTGTGTTCTGGAAGATTGACCGCCGCCCCCTTCAAGCGTGGTGTCGAGAACACGAATGTAGGGTAATGTACATAAATAGAAGGAGTGAAAAATACAATTCTGATAAGATTATTTGTGGCTTGCAGAAATTTTGCCACCGATTTACGATTTATTTCTGACCCCGATATAATTAAATCTCAGATATGTTGGTCTGTAATAGGGAGTCGGAGGGCAAATCACATGTGCCCATAGTGAAATCTAATTGTTTGCACGGTCAATATCTAGCACCTGGTATAATATTCTCAACCAGTAAGTGCATAGGTGGTATATGGTCAAACATCTAGCAACGATATCGATGATCACAGCTACAGTGACTCGACACAACTGACCGAAGACCAATGCTAGCTTAGCTTCATTTTCTATGCCTGGACTTCATATTTATGGCAGTGCCTGCAAGGACGCGATAATTTAGTTGTCCTCGGATTTGCCGTTCGAAAGCGGCAATTCGGACTGGTAAAGCGGCAATTTGGACTGGTATATAATTATATCGGACCCTTGAGTCATTTATATCGGATATGAATGCTGGACGGTATGTCCAGCGTGTAGGCATTGCCGTGCCGTGCAAGCACTGTGAACGGCCCGATGAATCGCGGAGCAAGCTTGTTTGCTCCGAAATCGGATACTGCATGTTTAGCTAAATTTTGAGTAGCTAACAAGACCAATGAACCCTTCTTGAATTCACTAGCCGAGCGCCGCCGCTTCGCGGCGGTTAATTAGATTTGGTCCCAACTGTGTGGGCCACCCGCCTCCGCTTCGTTACCGCGGCCTGAATTTGAGCCCAATACAAAAAGCAAGTGTAGGAAAAATGTAGTCAAAGAACCCGCGACCTCTGGGTTGAAGAGCTAACACTGCAAAACCAAAGATACCAACTTTTGTCAGTTCCGACAAAAGTCGGCGGAGAAAAGGAAGTCTGATAGCGCCTTCCAGACAGCACGCTTTCATTGCCTCTATAGGCCATTTCCATGCATTGCAGTATGAACAAACCGTAGTGGGGGGGGCAGTATGTGTCGTCTGTCGACTATGTCGGGACCTATGACTATGGAAACGTCGAATTCTTCGTGGTTCATCAGTGCCTGACCTCTTCGCGCACTACGTCGTCGGATTCGCTCGCGCTACAATTCTGTTTCGCTTTCCTCATTCATTTGCACTTCTCGCTCTGTTGCATGTTGATCGCGGTCGTTCTTCTTGGCGGACTCGATCGCTCTTTCTCTCTCTCGGCCTCCCGCTCTTGTTGGCTTTGACTGGAGCGGAGTTCCACTTGGCGTACTCGGTTGCTCTCCTGTTATGCCTCGAGCTCTTCCTGGGTCTGACTGGAGCGGCGCTCCTCGTGGCGCACGCGATTGCGCTCTCGATCTTCCTGTCGATCTCTACAAACGTGTTCCAGTTCCGCGTGTCTGAGTCGTTCACGTTGGCGTTGAGAGTTATAGGATTTCTATACTATCTGTTATTGTTTGTGGTAAATCTTTAAATTTGATTTCTATCATCAAATTCGCGCGTCATGCTCCAGCTCTTTCTACATTTCGCGCTCGAGTTTGCTCTCGCTGCGAACCCGACATGGCGGCTCTTCTCCTACGGGTTTGCTCTGCGTTGCGTTGCCGACGCATCGTAGCAGCATCGCAGGTAGTAGCAGCGATCAAGTCCAACTCAGTAACACCCACCCTCGCAGGAAGTGGCTCGGCACCAGTCATCGCCTCAGCATCCGAGCTGCCTACAATAGGCTCTGGGTCTTCCTCCGTCATATCCTGAAGACTGAGGGTGGCCAACGCATCCATCCCTCGGTGATACCTGGAGCGTGCTGCTTGTCGTTGCTGCTGTCTCCGCTTCATCTCTCGGGGTTCATCGTCCGTTGGCGTCGCGTTTGCTTCCTCTGCCCGATCACGCCACTCCTATAATACTTGACGCAGCACTGCTCGCATTTCCAGTCCGGTGCAACCTCTTAATCACTCCTGCGCCTGGAAGTGTGCCCTTGAGGGCGGAAGGCATCCCCCAGGAATGCATAAGCACCCCAGACACATCACCAGAAGGATTGAAAATACGGTCCTATTGCACGATTTCGTCGAGAGGGTCGACTTGGCTGTGTGTTGCACACTGAGCAGGGAATGGGTCCTCGGGGTTTGGCTAGGCCGCTTAAGTGTGGCCGTCATAGGATACCGATCCCTCCATGGAGTGGTATCCTCCCAACCTAATGCACAGCTCCGGTTTTGAACCACCTTTACGGTGGCCCCCTCTAACACGCACAGTAGGACCTTGGCTGCCCCAAGGTACCAGTTATCCCAAGTGGGGAGCGTTCAAGGCCGTAGGCAAAGGAAATACACATTCAATCACGCACACGCAACACAAACACTCGCGATGTACATCCTCAATTTGAAAATGAGTCATCCTACTGCCACACTTGGAAAATTGAGAACAGACAATTTAAATTTATTATTGGAGGTGTATCGCATGTGAGGCTAGTCTATTATCAGAGACACACACACAAAATATGACAACTACACAGACTCTGTTCCAATCTGATATAAATACGTGGGGGAGACGAACGCACAGACACACGGACGGACTCCGAGCTAACTTTGATGGTTTAGACGTAACTCACACTTAAACAATACTTGCCAAACCTGATCGGGGCCGCCTTCGCAACGCTTCGCAGCCATATAGCCAATCAGGGCCGCAGTATTGAAATATTGCCCAATCGAGGCCGCCTTCGCTGCGCTCGGCAGCTATATAGCCAATCATGGCCGCCGAAGTCTATTTTCGGCCAATGAAAAGCGGTTATTCATAAATAAAATGACCGCGGACACACAGGAACTTCCTCTAGTTGATGTTTAGGATTTGTGTTTCCTCTGCCAACATTGTCATCGTTCAGCTTCTGCCGACCGGCAGAAGCTGCAATGGCATCTTGGACAAACCGAATTATGGCTTGTCTGCGCTGGACGAAGTCCATTACGTCCGAGCTGAACGTCTTGTTCAGCTCGATGTCCTTCTGAGCAGCAGGCCCTGCCTGTGCTCGTCTTCTTGAAGTGTATGCCCCTTGCGCAGACACATACTTCTTCGTTTTCGCAGCAGGCCCTGGCGCTTGATCTTGAAGTGTCAGTGCCCGGCACTGACACGCTTCCCTCGTTCTTCGTCTCATTCTGAAACGGGCCTTCCCGTCACTCTTACATATTTGCATTCAGTGATCTTGTCCTCCTATTGGTCAAAAGGGGGACAGTGACCTGGTACTATCTGATTGATCAATAGTGCGATTTACATAGCTTAGTTTTAGTATATTAGAGAGGAACCACCAGTTGGGTGGTCCACGGAGACCCTGACCTTCCACCAGGGCCCACTCCTAATACAGAGTTATTTTTACCTTAAATCCCGTACGTCTTTAGCAGACGTTCATCTCACGTAAGCTTCCTCAAGGCACTCAATAGTGTAAGCTATATTAGCGTGGTTTCTAGCCCCGTTACACATTCTGTAGATCAGAACGAGATGCGGCTTTTGCTTGTGTCGTCACAACTGATACTGTGCTGGTATCAGTTGGTTTCTGTGGTTGCGTCGGAGCAACCATAGACCCTCTACCACTTAAAGAGGGAACCACCACCCCGAGCATGCTCCGCAGGCGTGGATGCCGCATGGCGTTCTTGTAGAACGGCGTATGCCCAGTCGAGGTATGCACCGAGTTGTTGATGGCGAACTCCGCCATCGGCAAATAGTCGCTCCAGTGATGGAACGATTGCGCGATTCACGCGCTCGGTCTGACCGTCCGTCTTCGGATGATCCGCAGTCGACATCGATAGCTGTGTCCCAAGAAGTGTAAACACTTCTTGCCAGAAACGCGCTGTAAAGCGCGGATCGCGATCAGACACGATGTCGCGCGGCATGCCAAGGTGTTTGAACACCATGTCAATGAACAGACGTGCTGTCTGCACGGCTGTCACTTCAGCATGTACTGCAGCAAGATGTACCATCTTGCTGAAGCGGTCTACAAAGACCACTGCACCAGTCTTCCTTTTGTGGCCGGGTGGAAGACCGAAAATGAAGTCCATTGAGATGGACTGCCAACACTCCGACGGTGTCGGGAGTGATTGAAGCGGAGCCTGCGAGAACGCCGCAGGCTTCACGCGTTGGCACACTTCGCAAGCACGAATGTACTTGCGCACCCACTTATACTGGTGCGCCCAGTTAACGTCACGTGTGAGTAGCAGGTATGTCTTCTCACGGCCCAGATATCCCGCTGTCGGGGCATCGTGATACTCGTACATGATCCTGAGTCGCAGGCTATGGTCGTTGGGCACGCCAATGCGATCCGCATTGTCGTTGATTGCGCTGTAAAGCTGCAATCGGTCGTGTACCCCATAACGGTGTACACGAGCACGAAGGTGTGGTGCTAGCTACTGACGAGCCTTGTCAGAAGGTGTTGAGAGATAGCTCAACAACTGCTTCGCGTCTGCGCCGTGCACATACGCGGCCTTCACATCGTCCACCAAGGATGCTTGACCGATCAACGCCAATTGCATTGGCGTCAACTGCTTTGATGGCATAGTCCGGCCGACGCGATAACGCGTCGGCCACCACATTGAGTCTTCTAGGTTCGTATTCAACCTGGAGGTTGTATTCCGCAAAGAATGACAACCATCTCGCCATTCTTTGCGAGATGTGTGGCGACTTGACCGCCGTCCGCAAGGACGCGTGATCGGTATAGACCACGAACGGTCTATTCACAAGCAGATACACTCGAAACTTTGCGAGTGCATACCTCATGGCAAGGGGTTCCTTGTCATGTACCGGGTAGTTGCGCTCAGCTGGCTTCAGCTGACGCGATTGGTAGTAGACGACACGATCACGACCGTCGTGATCGTGTTGCATTAACGCACATCCGATGGCAAAATCGGATGCGTCACACACAACGTGAAATGGACGATCTTGGTCGGCCACCGCCAAGATCGGCGCTTCGGTCAAGCTCTTCTTGATTGCTTCGAAGGCTTGTTGACAATCAACAGTCCAATTCAACACAGCTTCCTTCTTTAGAAGCTGTGACAGCGGGCGTATCTTGCCTGCGTAGTTGTCGACGTATTTGCACAAGTACGTCGCGAGCCCAAGGAACTGTCGCAGTTCCTTGACATTGGATGGCGCAGGCCATTTATTGATCACTCTGGCCTTTTCAGGGTCAGGGCGTACGCCGTTCTTCCCAACGAGACATCCGAGCACGGATATCTCTCTCGCCCCGAAGATACACTTCTTCAGGTTTGCGTGCTTGCACATAAGCTCCAGCAGCTTGCGGAGATGCACCTTGTGCATCTCGATGTCCGTCTTCCCGTCCACAGTCCTGCTGTGAACGAACACGTCGTCGAAGTAGCTCGGTGCGAAGTCGCGCACCGAGCGCAACTGGTGCGTCACGCATCTGGTGAACGTCGCAGGGGTGTTCTTAAGTCCTTGCGGCATGACCAGCCACTCTCAAAGCATGCCGCTTGGAGTGCTCACCGCCGTGAGAGGGATGTCTCTCTCACGCATTAGGATCTGATAGAACCCACCACGTAGATCAAGAGCACTATAGATGGTGCTCTTGGCCATCGACTCGATGATAACATCTTTTCGCGGTATCGGCGTTTGCGCCGGTATCGTCGCATCGTAGAGCTTGTTGTAAGCATGAACGATGCGCCATCCGACCTGTGGCTTCTTGACATAGAACGTTGGTGCACTGTGCGGGGACATTGACTCCTGCACTTGCCCAGCTTTACGACGACTTTCAAAGAAGTCGTCGATTGCCTTCACTTGCTATCGCGGCAGTGGCTACTGCCGCGTGACGCAATAATTCGTCCCCGGCACGAGATCAATCTCGTGCTGAACTCCCTTGTCCTGCGGAAGCTCCGCACGGATCTCGTCCGGGAGTACGTCCTTGTACTCCCGCAGAATTTTGTAATAGGGACTCGTATTGAGCGAGTCCCAACTCTGCTCCTCGAAGCGCTCCTTCTTGGTCTTGGCGCTTCTCACGGAGAGCTGCCTCAGCTCTTCCGCCTCGCTTTCCATCCTTTCGACATCCGACAGGATGCAGATCTGCTCGGTGCGTCCATCGTGCAGATCGCGCGCAAAACGCTTCCAGCACATGACTGGAAGTGACGTCAACTCCGACGCACTCGCCGGAGGGTTTGCGAGCGGTGATGCCCGGAAACACCGTACGCCATTATTATGGCGTATGTTACCGCCATGGCGTACGTCACCGCCATGACGTACGTCGCTATTACGACGTTGTTGGTAACCAACAACGGTCGCTTCCTAGTGGTCCATTGGATCTGGACGTCCCGTACGCAACATCGGACGTGCCGCCCTCGGCACGTTCATATGCAGTTTAGCCTGCCGCAGGCTAAACTCTTCTTGCATAGCAAGGGTGATTGCCACTTCGAGAGTACTCGGGTACGCTCGGAAGAGATAGGTCTTAACGGGCCCGTCCCGTAGACCTTTCATGAACGTGACGACCTTGGTTGCCTCGTCAACCGGGTTGGTCACGATGTTCGAGACCAAGTACCGCGCTCTTTGGGCGTAAGCATGTACGTCATGCTTACCCTGTTGCAGGTCGATGAATTCCGCCCTCGACACGAACTCGTTCTGCGGGGGCTCAAACGAGAGTTTGAGCTCCTCCTTGAACACCTCGTGCATGCTAAAGCACGTAAGATCAGCGAGTTGGCGTCTGTACGCCCAACCCCGCGCTCGTCCGCCAAGACAAGACATGGCGAACGCAACCTTCGATAACGGGTCGACGATACGTCGAGCCGCGATAGCTGTGTCGAGTTCGACCAGCCATCGGAGATGAGGTTCACCCTCTCTTCCCACGTAGTTACTCACGTGGAGCTTCAGGACTCCACGCGCGGTGTGGTCGAAGGCGACACCTTCACGGATGCAGCAGCATATCGCTGTTCCTTCACAATGAACCCCAGAGCAACACCGTGTTGCTCTGTCGGCGATAGCGTGCGCAGCATAGCAGCAACTGCCGCCTCACTAATGCCTGTTGACAGTCGTTGGAGCGCTTCCCACTCAGGATCCGACAAGTGGGGACAGTCGGCGCGTGCAACGTGAGTTGCAGGCGAGTTCGGTGTTCCCATGGACGTGTTAACGCCCGTGGGAAGGTTCTCGACCCCGTGTTCGTATGAGTCCATACGAACGTGAAGGTAGTCAGTCGTTGGACGGACTACAAAGTGCTACCAGGTGTAATGGGCTCACCTTGGCCCACTACCGGCTTACACGTGTGCGCACGTGTATGAGGAAGCGTAGGTCAAGATTTAGTATACTTGCGACCCGCAAATATAGAAAGATGCTGCTTTCTACCAATGAATGTTTCCAAATGCATGGTGTTCCAAACACCAAGGTCCGCGAGTGACAGGACCGTCACTCACAACACTAACAGATAACCTGTCTGTTAGAGTTTCGCTGTGGCTGTGCCACAGCGCGTGTAACCCCGTTACACGTTGCGGCATCGATTTAGGATAAAACGATCGGAATTACACATGTGCACACGGAATCAAGCTGTTTTAAATTTAGTCGTGCAGCAACTAGCTCGAAATGCATTTTTATGGAACAATTTTCTTGTAGATCGATCTCGTACTTAAGTAAATCTAGCAAGAGAATAAGTGCAAACGACAAAACGCTTGCAAAGCACAATACATGGATGGCTTCATATCTAGCGCGATACCGTTTCTCGCATCGCACAAAAACACACCAAGACCAAGTTTCCGCCGTGGGCTCAGTGGATGTAGCAAAGGAGTTCACAGCTACAGTTCGCAGACGAGTTGTCGCCGAAGGCATCACCCAGGTATATAATGTCAACCAGACAGCAGTTTTATATGAATATGTACCCAAGCACACAATCGACCGACATGGCTCCAGTATAGTGTGGGTTAAATGTGGTGGAAAAAGTATAGAGAGACTTACTGTCAAGCTTGTTGCAGACAGCACCGGCCAGCAGAATGATCCTTCGGTATTGTCAAGATGCGTCCATCCAAAGACGACGAAACCAAGAAAGCAAAGACGCGATTGCGGCATGGATTCTGTCGCTGCATGTGGCCTGACATGGAAAAGCTGCACCCAGAGACACAAGCCGCGATTTTTGGGAACGAAAAAGGCTGGGGGGATGCGGAGTTATCATTGTTGTTCTTACAGCACTTTTTATGTCATCTTTGCCCCACTAATGATTCAGTGACGTTAATTTGGGCGATTTCAGCGCTCACTGGCGTGTGTCACCTAGTTACACTCACTACTGTCAACCAGCTGATCTATCCTGGAACTAACCGCTAACGGACCGCATGCGGGTCTCGTGAGCCGAGGTTTTGAAAATGAGAGTGGTTATTGCGCCCGATTGCGTAGTGGTACATTGGAACGATCCACGAACATTCTACAACCTACCCCTCCCTCGTCCGGTTGGAATCGTATACCGTGAATACGCGGTCGCGACGCTGCGACGCCACTCATTTTGGGGATAATCCAATTAATGAGGGAGGGGGAGTAGAAATGGGGCGATCCAAGCGGCCTTCGCGGAAGCACTCTTCCGTCGACACGGCCGAGAGCTGTTCGGATGAGGTGTGGGAAGGTGAGTCTGCCGCATCTGCGGACTCGAGTGAGCTCCACTGGCGCGTTGACAGTTCCGGCCAGAGCGAGGGGCGCGGAAGCCAGTCCAGTGAGGATCGCAGCGCTGGAGCCGCTCACATGGAGGAGAGCCCGACATAGTTTGACTCCTGGGGAGCCTTCCACGAGTATCTGGAAAGGTACCAGAAGGCAACGTTCCATGTTTGGCATGGCATGCATATAACTACTTCACTCACTTTGCGGTCAACTGGTACTGTATTCTATGCGGCTGTAGATGTTCCGAGTTCGATCAAACACAAGTGTGACTGAGCAAGTGTGGCTGAGCGCAACAAGTGGATCCATCACGCTCAAAATCATGCTCTGCGGCTATTCCAGACACTTGGGAGTACTACTCCAAGACGCTAATCTGCACGCATGGTGGCAAGTACAAGTACCGCGGCAAGGGAAAGCGTTCTCGTGAAGAAACAAGGCCGATGAATTACAAACATCATGTTTGTTACGATATTGCTACCCTCAATCGGTGGCAGGCGGTGTCAGTCGGTGCCAGTCGGGTGAACATTGTGGTTTGGTTGTTGTATTGCATATAGATTAATGCGTGCGTTCGTTTGGTGGACAAGTCTACGGAGCAATTCTGCATTTGTGTGGCCCAGACTGTCCTCTCTCACAATCATCCATTGTGATTGCGAGCGTACAAGCAGTACTCGCCCAATCGACTGAATGTTGATGAAGACACGATGGGAACTGTGAACATTCTTTGCAAAGCGGTAGCAAAGACGAAAACCATACTGAAATTCATCGTGGAAAACACGATCTGCAATCCTACTCCATGGGATGTATACAATCTGGTTCGGGCCTTAAAAAACGTGAAAATCAGTTGCGAGCTGCGATGTGTTTGCTCGTGTACATCAAAAATGAAAGGGAGTACGAATAGCACCGCCAGTACTTGATCCATCTGGCTTCTATTGGTGCGGGGTTATTGTCGGTCGCCAGTCAACCGGGCGCAGAGTCTGGTGCAGTCGGAGATGAATCGGGCGCAGTCGGGGTGGGGTCTGTTTTGAATTTGGAGTCGCGTGCAGTCGGTGCGGTCGAAATTGATGTGGAGACTAACACGACGACTTCTGGACAACCTTTTGAGCAGTATTTTACTAAGAAATGGGACAACTGCACCGATTTATGGTGTTCGTAACAAAAACAGAATGCTGTTACTTTGGGAAATACTGCCAATAATCGACTCAAGTCGTCGTGAAAACAGATGAAAGACGTCCTAAACTCTTTCATGGGATTAGACGAGTGCTTGGCTTCAATCATGTTTACCAGGCTCACGCTGAGCAACTGTTTTACGACCAAGTTTCCAAGATTTCAATGGTGCATCACGAGGGGTACGACCGGGAGATGAGACTTGTGGCCAACTTGGTTGGCGAAAACGTTCGCTCGCAAATTCATGAACAGTACGTGTATGCAATTAATTCACCCTCACACACCTACTACGAAGCATTCTGGGCATGATGTCAATTACAAATGCCAAAGTGGACGAAGACAGTTTGGATGAACCTTCCGTGGGATATACCATGAGCAAGGCGACGTGGGAATGCTCCTGTCTTTTCATAGCACACAATTATTGCCGTGTCATCATGTCTTTTACATTCGGAAGGGTCTTGGCATGGAGACGATCATACCAACACAGTTGCTCAATCCTCGCTGGTTACTGTCCTCGATATGTGATTCAAGTCCGTCTGAAGACTTGCCGGCAAATCCGTTTGCTGTGAGCTCAATTTTACCGAGACCTAAGGGTATCTGGGACGTGAACCGCAAGTACCGAGAAGCTAATCACGTCGTCTATAAGTGGTGCTGTGAGCAGCCTAAGAATGTAAGAATATTGTGTTGCCATGAAGGCATTAACCCAGGTCGCAGAGCTGTTCAAGGACAAGAACATTGAGTTGATTGAGGAGTTGTCGCATAAGCGATCGAACGTGAGCGATAGCGAAAATCCGGTCACTTCACAGTCCACCGTGGAATATACGCTGGCCGACACACAGATTGCCGATGATGATGCACCGTCAGTCGAACTAAACACGCAGGATTTCGAGTCGGGATCACCTATTGTCGAGTCCTCCACACAGTCGGTGCAATCTGGTCCGCAGTCGGGGCAATCGGGCTCACAGTCGGTAGTGTTGGGTATAGTGGCTGTGGACTTGGGCGCTAACGTTGCTAACCCGAATTCCCAGTCAGTGGAGGTGATATCGGCAGACATGGAAGTTGGGCAAGAAGAACCTGACTGCAAAGAAGCTGAATTTGAAATTGCTAGTCCTATTTAGCCCCGAGGTCGACCCAGACAGAAGGTACAAGCCAAGAAAGCCAAGAGGAATCTTGCGATCCAGATGGCGAGGGATGGCTCCACGCTGCACGACTACCAGATTGGCATAGACTCCATTCCAAGGCTTCTATCCGCTGATACTACTTACAGTGCCTGTGTAGACGAGATCAGGCGGTCCAATGTATATGTTTTCCAGCAGAAGGTGAAACTGCCAACTGCTCATGTTATCGCGAAGTTACCTGCTAGCAAACCGCTACTGGGGCCAGCGAGTCTCTCTCGGAGTTTACCAAACGATTTAATCGAACAAGCGAACAAAAAGGTGACCACTCTGCAAAAGAAGATCAGAGGGCTCGCAGAGGTAGACGCTGCGATCGAATTCCCAGGCCTGGGCGTGATCGCAACGTCAGCGATTGCTATTATGAAACAGTGGCACACCGCAGTGGCGACCCTGCTGACTATCGACATGGCTATTCAATGGACTTATCTCTTGGAGTCCCTCCTGCATATTGAGTCGCGGAAAATACAGAGCTGGCATCGGAGATAACCGCAGAGCCTATTCATTCCCAGAAGGTAAGAAACAGATGCGTTGTTGTTGATATGTTGTATGTGCCTAACTAAACTATTGTGAAAGTAGATGAATATCCTTGGTTTTGCTGGTAAAAGCCACGTGAGTGACCGTAAGATGATGGAAGTATTGGCAACATTGTTTGGTTTCAGGTCGGACGTTGTGGTCATTAATCCCAGTAGAGGGGGATGCGTGATAGAAGGGATCGCGAACATTCCGGACGAATCGATGACAGAAATGTTTATTGGCTTCTCCGGTGAGCGTATTTTGGTCCCGATAAATTGCAATGGTAACCGCTAGTGTGCAATAATGATGAATCTACAGACACGAGAATTTCGACACTACGACCCCATGAATTCGAGCTACGTATTGAGCGTGCGAGCGGTGGCCCAGCGCATAATGCATTATTTGCCTGCTACGTCGGAGAGCTATAGGGTGAATTCGTACGTAACGAGCATGGGGGGTTCAAGTTGACAGCTACAACTGCGGGATTTACGTGCTGTTGGCCGTGGAGATGTTTTGTGAAGCTCAAGGGGTTGGCATGCAACGAAAGAGAACGTTGCAGTATATGCAACACCGATACATGCAAACGTACATGTGATAAGATCCTTCAATAAACTCTATAAGGTTCTTACTTCTACGACGAGAACACACTAAACACACACTTCAGCAAATCGAGGGCAACTCGGCAGAGTCTCCGCAATTTTCACAAGTAATCGGCATCCGGATGTATACATAATGCACTCGTTATCCCCAGAGCAGAAAACCAACGTAGGAGCTGGCATTTTAAATCGAGCACAATCAGTCGCAATTGTTGCCTTGTCGGCTACAATTGACTCGTCTCGTAGCTCGGCAAATCGGGCACAATAACACGTGCCTTTGAAAATAGAGTGTTCCAAGGTTTTGACGTACTGCGATGGAAAGACCCAAAGCTCATGCCGCCGGATCGAAAAAGTGTGCTACGCTGGTTGCACGCCGCACGGAGTGGACGTAGAACAAATGCTGTGAAAAGCGGATAGAAGCACATTGATCTACTCTTGAACGGGCGGGACAATACTCTAAGCAAGCCAGTGGATCAGACAGTGGTGGACAACGAGATGGTCGCCTCGCTGCATATTCTGCCATGGCTATATTCCGAAGTAGGCGACGTCTACTGGGATGACGATATTGTAGATCGCCACATTTACCAGGAGGAAGCGAGAATACCTTAAAATCAGACGAACGGATCTAACCAACACAACAACTGCACTCACAAATAAGCAGCGACGGTGCATGCAAGACTGACTTTATATCGAGGAGGAGAGAGCTGTCGCTAATGGTCCTCCGAATGTGACTTCCCTTTAGACCAAATCGTTTATAGTCAAGATCCGCAGCACCTGCATCAGCGGCATGCGGCGTCTAGAAGTATCCGCGCGACCATGCCAGGCCCCTTTCACAAAGCCTTTTCCAGGCAACGGCTTAGGCCGACGTGGTCCCGTTACAGGCGTTCTCCAATCTTGGGGGTAACACTTAACACCTAGATTACGGTACCTTCAACTTACATGTGGTGTGCATTGTGGGCAGGGGCTAATGGTAACCTCGAATTGGCGGATGCGAATATATTCAAAATGATATCGGGTCTGACAGATAATATTTAAAATAGGCGGAGTCGAACATCTCAAATAAGCCTAAAATAAGGAGCAAGAAAATGACAAACTTATGAGCAAAAAAATGTCGACAAGATTAGCCAAAATTTTGTGGTCCTGGATCCTTTTATGGCATACCAAAGGAGAGGTATGAGCATTGCATACCAGGTTGTACCTAACTGCAAACGAAAGGGGGGACTCACTTGCGCTCATTTTATAATCGGATCTAGCCGAGGAAAAGGGCGTTGACGAAACATCCTGATCGATCTAGCGGGGAAGAACAAGCAATGATGCCAAAGAAAAGTGGGCGGCAGCGCCTTCTGCGGGATATTGTCGACATCTTGGCGGTTGCGGTGTTGAAGGAGGAGGACGATGACATGTTGGAGCAGGCAACCAGTGACAAGCAAGATGAACAGCTCCTCTTTTCACAGATAAATGCTTCCGAACTTCTACAACTAGTGCATTCATCTCGATACTTGGTGAACAGAGCGCGCGCGACAAAGTGCACGGTATTCTTGGAAGATGTTTTTCGATACGCAATACCGAACGAGCGGTTCCATGATATCACAAGAATGACCAGGATCAGTTTTGAGCGTGTCGTCGGCGTGCTGCCTCCTCTTCTTCTTCTCCCTCCTCTTCCTCTTCCACATCGCCATTTTCCTCTCTCTCCTACAGTGACTACACGTTAGCATACGCAGTTCCTTCTACTTCTTGCGATTCAGCGGTCGGTGTAGTAGTTGCCTCGTCACGCAAACTCATTTCCAGTGTGAGCTCGAGAGCGTGAATCTAAAAGTGATGACGGAAGGGAACAAGTGAAGGGAACGAGGGATTCGAACTTCAAGATCGAAGTGAGCGCTTATTTCTCAAACAATCCACCTCCGGAGGTAGCTTGTTTGAGAAATAAGCAGAAAAAGAGCAAAAATATGAGCAAAAACTTGCTCGAATAATGAGCACGATCATTGCAATGGTCGACTCCCCCTAATATGAGACGGCTGGGAACCAAATGATACTAATGAACCATTTGGAGTTATCGAGATAATCGCCTCCAAAGTTGGGTCATTGTTTTTCGTACTTATATGAAGTTTCGAGAAAACGGAAGATTTGTGTTCTGAAAATCTGAACGGGCACTAAAGTGAGTTCATTTAAGAAGCTGCGATAAGAAGAAGATACCAGTCTCCCGTTAACGATGCCAGTCGACCAGCTTGCAACTCTGCCCCCCGCCGCCGCTGCGTGCCCCATCACGGAACAACCTACTGTGAGTTCTCGTGCACTGCTGTCCAGTGCGGAGCCACCCAGTGCGTTGCCATCCAGCGCATCACCAGATGTCCTCGATGCTTCGCAAAACGCTGGCGTTCAGCTCGCGCAGGACACCCAGCTTGTCGGAGCCGCATCCAGTGAAGAGAGCGCGGAGGAGGACGGAGATGTTGAGGAAGACAGTGAAGAACCAGACGACAGCGACGATGAGGACTGGAGCGACGGCGAAGGAGCCGTGGATGAGGAGGTGCTGACGAAGGAGAGCGCGGAGAGTGCGGCTGAGGAGGATGAGGACATTAGCATCAATTTAATTGACGTCGATGTTCAGCAGTGTGTGGCGACCCTCATTCGTGAGGACAAGTGCGAGCGGCGTTGCCTGGAAGGAAAGGCTGGCGAGCTAGAGTGATTGGTGTGTTCGCTTGACCAGATGTCGAAGACAGAGAAGACAACCTGCATACTAACACTTCTCGGCGTGCTGATGCAGACCGATACGGCTGAGAGGCATCGTGGAAAGGGAGTGCGTGAGAAGTTCCACTACTACTTGCCATTTGTGGGCCATGTGTGGCCCCATTATTTGCTCGCTGCCTTGGTGTCCAGCCGCTTACCGTGCAACGATACAAAAAGCGCGTGCGAGAGGGCAACATCGAAGGTGCATGGCAATCGGCTCAACAAAAATGCTTCGAAGGTCGACTTAGTGTGGCTTGTGAAATGGTTCAAAGCGTTTGCTGCAGAAGTCGGCGAGGTAGTACCTGTGAAGGTGCGTATGCAGAAAACGAAGGACGGAATGGTGAAGAGGTATTATTCTCGTGAGAATTACACGCTGCTGCCTGCTGCGTTTACGTGGGATGCCCTTTTCGATGAGATGCACAAGTTCGTGGAGCTTGGGTTACGCGTTCATGAACCTGCTCGCTCAACATTCCGTAAGCTGCTGTCTCTTCACTGTCCCAACATCAACATCCGCTCCTCGCAGTCAAACGTGTGTGATATGTGCACTATTTACCAGTCTCGGATGCGTCGCGGAGCTACTGCGGAGCAAACGGAAGAGCTTGGTCAACACACGGAGTCTGCACGTCGAATGAGGTACGCGGACACAAGCATCATAATGATTTATCTGTGAGTTCTAACCACGACATTGATATCATTTCATCGGCTTGGAACATTTAGGCGCGAGTACAAGGAAGATAAAGCCCTCGTTCATGCAGCGGACGGCAGCGGCAACAACACTGCGGTGATAGTTATGGACTTCTCGCAGAACCTGACAATTCCATCGGTCACGTCTACACCGTGACAGTGGTATTTCAGCTCGCTGCTTGCAGTTAGCGTCCTTGGAATATTCTATGAGAATGAAATGACGCAGACTAACTACCTGTACGACGAGTTAATCAGTGGCAAGGGAAGTGACCAGATCAACTCGATGCTTCAACACTTCATTCAAACGGTGGTGCTTCCAGCGGACAAGAAACACCTCGTTGTATACGCAGACAACTGTTCAGGGCAGAACAAGAACAACCTAGTTGTCAAGTTATTCTTGGCACAAGTGCAGATGGGCACGTTGGAACGCGTCGACTACAAGTTTTTCGTCAAGGGGCACACAAAAAACTCGTGTGGCCGTGGCTTCGACCACATCCGCAAACGCGTGGGTCGCTCGGACTGCTGGAATATGGATAACATAGTTGCTACTGTCAACGACGCTGCTGCCACCAATAAGGCGGTGCATGTCTCGCGAGATGACGCGTTTTTCAAGAGCTACAAACCTATTGTTACAGAACTCTACAAGACATTGATGGGGGTCCAGAAGTATCAGATATTTAGCATGGACCAAGCAAAGCCCGGAGTAGTTCAGTGCAGGAAGGGGCCGGACGACAAACCCGTCGAGCAAGATCTTCGGCGCAAAGTTGACGGTGTCCTGACAGAGAGCATCGAAGTGGGTCGCATGCTCACTCACTTCCTAGAAGACCTAAGCCCGCCACCAATGAACCCCGAGAAGATGATGGATATGCACAGGAAAATTCGTCCGTACGTGCCGGATGAGTTTCAGGACGATCCCATCTACGCTGCCCCAAGCAAACAACAAGAAGGCGATACCAAGACAGCAAAGCAAGCCCGTAAAGAGCACCGTGCCGCCATGGCAGTCACGGCAAAGGCCAACCAGGACCGCCGTGGCAGAAACGTCGAAGGAGAAGACTCCCCTGTCCCGAAACGGTCGCGCAAGTGAAGCAGGGTGGGCCTAATGCACCCAAAATGACGGAAGTGCGACGTTGATACTTACATCCAAGCAGAAACCATATTGATACTAATCACCCCATTGTCACTATTATGAATTTGAGGACAATTTTTTTGTTTTTGACAGTGTTCTGCTACGATTTAGAACAAACGGGTGGTGCCATTGGCTCCGCAGCGCAATTTTACGTCTGGACACCCAATAAAAAAAATTATGTCTGGGGCGGGAGATATATTTTTGGCGAAGCTGTAACTTGGTGGGTTCTTGGCTCTAGAAGTCGTACGAATGCTCAAAAGGAAGAGGAGACGCCCCTCGTTGCCACGGTGTGCTTAAATCGCGATTCGCACTTAGGTTCATTAATAAGTTTTTGTTTGACGTCGTCTCATATGTGTACTATTTTCATTTTGAAATCGAATACTACTTGGCGAATATATTCGAATAATTGATTTTTTCAAAGTGATTACCCAATAATTAATTTCAACCAACCATAGCACATATAAATATAAAAAGCATGAGTAATCACTTGCGAGCAATATTGTACCGGCAGATTGGGATCGGTCACCGAGTTGGCGGAGGCGTAACTTTTTATCCAGACCGAATATTTCACCGTGGTTTTTTTACCTGACAGCTCGCCGAGAGATCTTCCGATTGGCCCCAAATCAGCTCAAATAGGCCAATCTACGAGAAGCTGTGGCTCTCCCAAAACTTTTGTTCGCTCCAAGTCGATTTCGTCGTCTTGACGTAAGGGATTTGGAGTTGATCACAGCTGGTTTTGGCAGTAAATTACGCGTAATTTATTGAACCCCAATACTTGATGTCTACAAGATACAATCCCCTGCCAAAACTTATTCCTAGCAGCGGAATACGTAGTCGTGCATATATAAGGTCTTCCTATATAGCGGCGTCTTCAGCAGCCTGAGTTTTAGCCTCCGCAATCACCTTGCGATCCTCTTGATCTTCGCGCACCTTCACCATGTACTCGTTCTCCTGCTTCTGGACCGAGTCGCTTGACCACGCTCGCATCGTTCGCAGCGGAAGAGTGAAACCTGCCACATTTTGTAGCTCATCTACGATTTGGTGGTCTCCTGATTTTGATTACGGACCGAAATTATTTTACGGATTTCGGACCCGTATTTTTCGCCTTCAAGCGGGGTGGCGTCGTGAAAAGCGGGTCGTGGTGCTTGTTCCAGTGGGCCAACACGAGTGAGTTGGTGCTGTATGCGTAGCCAGTTGACTGCTTAATCACATGGCGTAGCGTGTGCCCCTTGGGGCGAACTCCTTGGGCGAATTCGGTCTTCAGAGTGCGGTGAAGTCGGATGATACGATATTTTTCACCGGCGGTCAGGACGTGCTTCGGCATCGGTAGTGAAACGAATAATGTCCGGGTATCGATGAAACAAAGACAACTGGCTGCGCCTCGTCGAGCTGCAGCGAATGCCACTTGTTTCACGCCGATTGGTCTCGTAGTGGAGGTAGGAGGTCTAGTTTTGTCGTAAGACATTTTCATTGTGACCGATCCCAATCTGCCGGTACAATAGAACCTAAAATAAACTTGGATATAGCGTCCCTTTGCAAAACCTGTGATCAAAATAATACCTGTTATATTACATGTATAAACAATCCGGAGTTCTCATTATCATATTCACCGTGAGATAATATAATTATATCATATATGTAATACATTGTTAAATATACCACATACAAACTTGAGGATAACCGTGTTTTAATAATATATATCCTAATGACACTTAGTAAAATCCAGTGAATGTTGACCGTAGCGACTAGGGAAGATATCAAAACCCAATAACCCAGAAATGTTGCACGAAGATAGTGGGTCAAACGAAGATAGTATCCTCGTAGGTTATACGACAGGGAACCATGCAGTGATAGAAATTGCCAGGTAGAAACCTTCCTTCGACAAACGAAGCAGCTCACTGTTGGTAAGCCTTACACTGTAAGATCGCAACAAAAGACGCTTTGCTGCTATACAGTCGAGCATGGAGCACTAACACAACTTACTGATATGGTCCTTCCTCTGTCGCTCACTGTCGTTGGGGTCCGTCGGCAGACGACGAGAGGATCCTTCATCATTATGACAAAAGCATCAGGTAGGAGGACCTAATTTGGACTATTCGATAACAAAAATCCAGAGCTTCCCCGTGTAAAACACGGCATTAGTACTACAAATACTCACAAATAATATGCAAATTTGAATTACCATTAGCCCCTGATTGTGGGTTCTACTCAAAATTGGATTGCGCGGTTCTTCGAATCAACCGCGCAGGCAATCGCGCAAGGCTTGATTACACTATCAATTCCGTTTAAATACGAACCGTACTTAGGGAGAGGCCTCGCGCGATCTTGTAAATGACTACGATTTGTATCGCCAAATCAGGCAAATTTGGCCGGAATTCACAATAACACACCGTGTTGTCTGCAAATATTTAATGATGTGGCGCACACAGCCGAACATAACCTGAGCATCACGTTTAATCACAGCGAGTTCAACAATTGACGGCGACCGTCTTCCGCAAAGCCCGTCGACTCTATCTATACTGGTACTGTACAGTAGTAGAGTAGAGTCTCTACAGCGTCGAGATGCCAGCTTAGCACTGCAGCAGGATGGCACTGCAAGTGTTTGTGTTTGCCACGACTCCGAACCGCGCTGAATCCTGGCGTAATCAGGCATTTGTACAGTGGCAGGCCACCATTTCTCATGCATCGCGTCGCGGCTATGAACCATCAATCGCCCAGCAACGGGACGTTGCGCGATCGAAGGACACACTTACCATTTGTATGCGCGTTGCTCGTTGAGGGGGCTCTTCCCACGCCAAAAAAAGTCCGAACTCCCCTCGTCAGCGCTGGGCAGTTTTCCGCAGTCATTTACCGTCATCTTGCGTTTGTGCATCGGTCGTGCTGGAGACTTCGTTGCGCGCGCATCTGCGTCTCCCCCGCTCTCTCCTCGCCGTACAGTCCAAGCCGACGCGTATTCGCTCTCCTGCGCCGCTTTTCCGGTCCCAATAACCTCCATATTCACCGAGTTACGACCCCGTAACCTCCGTATCCCCCCATGGCGCGCTCGAGCGACACCAAGCAGGCGCTGCTGCTGAACCCCGAGTTCTGGACGCCCAAGCAGCTGGAGGAGTGGCTCAAGCGCTTCGAGGACGGCCGCTACGCGCGCTTTGCAGCCGCGCTCAAGGGTCGTAAAGGCGCTGAGGTCGTGCGCTTCACGGCCGCTGATTGGGCGCTGCTGGAGCCGCAGGACCTGGCTACCAGCCTCCGCTTCACGCTGCTGGGGATGGTGCAGGTGGCCACGAACGACGACTCGCTGGCCATCGTCACGGACTTTGTGCCGCTTGCCAACTCCCCCCGGAGGATCACGAGGGAGTCGCCGCACAAGACGGAGCCGGTCAAGTTCCCGCCCATGGTGGAGACGCCGTCCGTGCCCGTGATAATCTTCATGGTGGTGTTCGTTATCCTCATTGTGCTGTGCTTCACGGTGCTGCGTGGGCCGCTGGAAGACATTGGCATTGACTCTGGGAATCTGGCTACGTACGGATCCATCCCACTCGTTAGTGTGGTCTTCACGTACTTCCACATTTGGGTGGCGCTATTCATGACCTTCTACCCGCTCCAGTACACGGGGTGCATGCAGATCCCAGACACCAACACGGGTTTTGGGTGGCAGGGAATCGTCCCGCACAAGGGGGAGAAGATGGCGCGACAGGCCGTGCAGATTATGACGCACCAGTTGCTGCAGGTGTCGGAGGTGTTTGCGAGAATTGAGCCGGCACAGGTCGTGAAGGAGCTTGAGCCCATTCTGTTTAATACGATCCACACGGTCGTCGAGG
The DNA here is from genome assembly GCA_024679135.1 of Phytophthora foliorum. Lineage (NCBI taxonomy): Eukaryota > Oomycota > Peronosporomycetes > Peronosporales > Peronosporaceae > Phytophthora > Phytophthora foliorum. The sequence goes on along the minus strand of JAHWLE010000280.1, from coordinate 4,930 downwards.
ACATGGCGCTGAAGTACAGTCCAGAGCTGTGGGCCGTGCTGCCAACTAAGGTGAAGGAAGAGATTGTTGAGAAGGTGAAGGAGGAGTCTCCTGCCCACATTGAGGCGCTCATGGACGAAATCCGCAACAACATTGAGGATGTTTTTGATTTGGAGGACATGGTGGTGACCAACATGTGCAAGGACAAGCAGCTGCTGGTGAACATGTTCGTGACTTGTGGCTACTCGGAGCTGGCCTTTATCCGCAACTCAGGTGCTTACATGGGAGGACTCTTTGGTCTCATGCAGATGGGCATCTGGTTCTTTTACTCGGATCCGATTGTCGTGTTCCCGGTGATTGGTCTGCTAGTAGGCACGATCACGAATTGGTTGGCTCTGAAGATGATCTTTGAGCCCGTGAACCCGAAGAAGTACTGCGGTATTACGTTTCACGGCTTGTTCCTCCGCCGCCAGGACCAAGTTGCTGAAGTCTACGGTAAGATGGTGGCGCGCGACGTTCTAAACTCCCGCAACATTTTTGAAGCCATCCTCAAGGGCCCGTACTCCGACAGGCTGTTCGAGCTCGTGTACGATAACGTCCAGGAGGCAGTGAATGCTGCCACCCAGACAACGCAGAAGATTATTAATTTCAGTATTGGCGAGGAAATGTACGCCAACATCAAAGAGGACGTGACCAACCACATCGTGGAAATCTTCCCTGACAGCCTGCGTCAGATTGAAGGCTACGCCACCATCGCTATGGACTTGGAGGTCACACTGCGTGAGAAGATGAAACTGCTAACTTCAGAGCAGTTCGAGAACCTGCTTCATCCTATCTTCGAGGAGGACGAGTGGAAACTTGTTGTCATGGGTGGCGTGTTGGGCGTTGTGATCGGCATCGTCCAAGTCTACCTTATCGAGCACTAATCATGCCGTTCAGGAGTAGAAGATTACAGCGCGGATGCTACGTTTGCAAATATGAAGACCCATGAGACTTCTTAGTTGACGAGATTTTCTTGATGCTTGAAATGGATAAATTATCAATTCACGTGTATTCATTGACTTACGCTCAGAGTGGCAGTGAAGTCACAGCTTGAACCGGCGAGGCACCCTCTTATCTAGTTAAGTTGGTCGACGCTGAACTGGCAAACTGGACAAACCTTGTTCAGGGATAGCCACGAGTCGATGCAATCGGAGTGATACGAGTGGAAGCACGGCAGTGACTTGATCTCTTCGCCAACCTCAAAGCAGCAGCGGCAAATTAAACAGCTACAATCAAGGAAATGAAAGCTGAGTTAGTGATCTCCTCGTTAACAACAAGATGCACCCAAGGACGTACTCTGGGGTGCCACGGTCGTCGTGGTCTTTAGCTGCAGTGAACGTGTATGTTGGAAGCTGGTTGATTAACGATGTCGGCGCACCACGGCTGCAACAAACAAACACCAAGAAGTAAAACTCTGAATAATGAAAATGGACGTTGATAGCAACGTACGTTTGAGAGGTGTAAGGGCGGCGGCCGTGCTGGTCGCGGGCAGGAGGAGGTGCTTCGCTGGCTTCTGTCTCAATGCTCACTGAGGAACAAAACGTGAGTTGGCGAACTTGGTTGTACAGTTGCCGCGCACGTAGTTGTTCAAGCTTACCGATTCGATAATCCAGACTTGGTTGGACGTCTGCTACTGATATTCCACGCACGAACTGGATCAACAAAGAAGTGAGTTTCAAAGGAATCCACATACTCAGAAGAAATCAGTACGGACCTCATCATCGTAATTATTTCCTGGGGTATCTGCCAAAACACCAATAGAGCATATCTGTCAGCATCAACAGTTCAAGCATGTTAGCTGCAGGTCGACGTACCAAGATCAGTCTCGTACAAATGCTGCAGCCACCGCGCATATTCCTCATCAAAAGGCATCATTCCTATAGTCACAACACGCAAAAAGATTGGAATCTAAGCAACCAAGGTCAAGTACAGTGCAAGCATCACACATCGTACCAGCGCCGACGTCAAATGAAGATGGAGCATTTTCACCAAGTGACTCGTGAGTCGCTCCCATTGCGATGACTTTTTCCCGGATAATGTCGGGCAACACAAAGCGGAAGAGGTGGCGTAGAGGCAGCACTTTAGTCTGGCCATGGCCAGCATCTACGTGAAAGAGGAGGTAGATGTCCACTCGGTTTCTGAGCGCTTTTCGAACCACGTCGATTTTCTCAAGTGTTAGGTCTCCAAACGGTGTGCGAATACCAGACTGGCCAAGCAAAAAAGTGACAGCACTTGGACCGTCGTACCGCATGGCTTTTGCACGACTATCGCGGCGCTGCTGCTCGGCAAACGCGCTGGATCGGCTCACATCTCCGTTTGAATGCGCAGCAGCTGCTGCTGAGGCTCCAACAGAATTGATCTCTTCCATCTGCCTAATGGGCAACGGCGCCTCCATAGTGGGGAAAGCACTGGAATCGTGCGAGTACAGGATGCGAACCGCAAACTGCTTGGGTAATGAGAATGTGGACGAAATACAGTCAAAATCACCCTTTTCGAGGTGCAAGGTGACGACTCCCACATCGTTTGTTTTGAGCCCTTTTTCATCCTCCACGACTTGCAGTTCTAGCAAGATGCTGGCATGCAGTCTGCACTCAAAAATCATTTCTCCTTGTCGTCCGAAAGGCAAATGATACATCTTAAGCAGAAGGTCACTGCAGTTCTTGAACTGTCTCCCCACTCGAAACGCGTGCATTCCAGCATGAAGATCCACGTCGCGAACTCCATTAATCATGCTGGAAAAGAGAACTCCCTTTTCGTTCTGAATGACAAAGTAAGGCCGACAAATATCTGACAATGGCGATAAGGCGGCAGCACTTGAACTGGGATCGCTTGAGCAGTCAGGACTTGATAGCAGATCGATTTGTCGAATGTAAATTGGCCGAGTTGCGGGCGTAACAGCAATGCCCGTCAGCTTTTGCTTCTTCTCTTCCAGTGCAGGCGAATCGGCGCTTTCAACTAGCATCCTATCGCGCATCTCCAGCAATTTGCCAAAGTCTGCAATGTATCTCGCCTGAGGTCTCGGTAACCCACCGGTGTAAGCCGCATTTTTCGGGTCATTGCCACTGAACGTCCGCTGAAGCTTAACAGGCCAAGTTTCTGCCATCTTAACGTGCTGCAAGTAGGCACTCAGTAGCTCATTTCCAAAGTTTTCTGGGAACGACGAAGCATCCGTACAGTACAGCGTACAGCACGTTGCGAACACGCTCATCTGCTCGTTGCTGGGCGCAAGCAGAATGGCAACATTCGATGGCTTCAAATCCAACCACGCCGCCACCGTCGAGGTGACCACGAAACCCGAATGCATCGACGGAATAGGCCCCCGGCAATAGGAGATGGAAGCAATCCGTCCATCTGCAAACGCAATACTATTAGCTCTCAAGAGTGTATGCACATTTTCAAAATAAGCAGCGCTTACCACAAAACTCGTCAAACACTAGCGGCTTGTGGTGCATCCTCTTCACTCCATCAAACAGCCCGCAGTCAAACACACACGCTCCGTCTTCAAATCTGCATCATCATTAGCACCAAAAGAATAAATTTCCACTTCCACCTTCCATCACCTCGAGCACACACCCACCTCTTGGACATCTGCGAATCCAACTGCTCCAGCACTTTCACCGCCGCGTTCCAATTGCGCGCCGACGAGAATGCCCCGAACAACCGACTGAATGTCGTAATATGCGGCGGCGCCACACAATAAACCCTACAACAACAAAAAACACATCAACCGTCAGTGCAGCACTCTCCCTTTCTCTCTGTAAATGTCTCTACCTGGGTGCGATCTGGATGAAACACCCGTCTTCGCTGGTCTTGGCGAACAGTGCGTACTGCACTGCGCTCTGCAGCGAGGCCTGCAGTCTGTAGGTCCACAGCAGCACTTTGTACGTGTTGGAGGCCGTGTTCTCGCTCTCCTGTTTGACGTCGTTACCGTCCGTGGCCGCTTCAATGGCCTCGAAGCTCTCCTGGGCGTCCAGCAGCAGCGACGCACGCGGGGCTGGCATCTTCTCCTCGCTGTCGTCGGCCGCGTTCTCCTCTGCGATCGCCTCCATCGCCGTCACCTCCGTGGGGGACGGAGGCAGCGACAGCTTGAGCAGCAAGCGACGCACGCGCGGATCTTCGGCGATGCGCTCCGAGTTCATGCGGCGGATGAGCACAGAGCCGCGCTCCACCCACGCGAGGCTCTCGGGGAACTGCTCGTTTGCCATGGCCGCGAGCGTCTTCCTTCGTCTTCCGACGCTTTGAAAATAATGGGATAGAGTGGGAACGAGCGTTTTTGAAGTAAGCCGACAACTTGGATTTTGTATGGGAAGTAAACTAGTATTGTTTTGCGGAATCAGAATAATACGTCCGCGGCTACAGCACCATGTGGAAGATTGGTAAATGTGCGGGCGTGTTGATGCGGCTGAAGCAGGGATCTCTTCATGTGATCATCCAAACAATGCATTATTAACTACGAGGTGGGTCAGAAAGCTAGCATCTCTCATTGAAAAACTACCGAGCTGCCTGCCTGCCTACTTGCGCGGAGGAGGCGCCACGTTCTGCGGCAGGGCCTTACCGTAGCCGGAGCGGAAGGTCGTGCCCATGCTGCCGGCATCCTCGTTGGCGGGCTTGTTGGAGGGCTTGGCCCACTCCAGCTTGAGGATCAAGTGATCGTAACCGTAGCCCTGCAGCTTGTTCAGGGCCTTCTCGGCATCCTCGCGGTACACGAAGCTGACGAACGCGAAGCCACGCGACTGGAACGTCTCGCGGTCCTTGGCCAGGTACACGCGGGACACGGGACCGAAGGAGCGGAAGAGCTCCTTGAGGTCGTCCTCGCGGGTGTCGGGCGACACGTTGGTCACACGCAGCGTCGCGCTGTCGTCGCGCGAGTTGTCACCACCCGCGTCGCCGCCAGCGCCAGCAGCACGGC
>JAHWLE010000279.1:0-28444 GCA_024679135.1 Phytophthora foliorum | reverse complement strand
TCGCTTCACCGTGAACCCGTTCCCAGACTTGGTCCTGAATGAAAGCGACCGCACCCAACTCATCGAAATCGCCGACGAGCTCGTCATGGCCAAGTTCGCAGAGTACCAGGAGCATCTTAATAACCAGAAGTACGTCGACGAAGCTCGCTGGAAAAAGTACTCAAAGGAAGGTAACACCACCCAGTACCTCGAGCGCAAGAAAGCGAACCCGGAGTCGAAGCTGCCTGCGCTATTGATGGTCGGACCCCTTCCTGGATCATTGGACGAGAACATGTTCGGCTGTGTGAGTCCCACGCTCGAGTCGATGCGGATCAAGTCGTCGTACCTCAAGGACTTCAACGCTGCGGCCGTCCTCGCCACCATCATGGAGCCGACTGTGGAGGAGCCTTTTCGTTCGGTTGTGGTGAAGTGGATGGAGATCGATATTCCAGGGGCCTCGCTTGGTATTTTACGGAACCGTGACTACATTTATCTCGAGAGCACGGGTATCCTGCGTCTCGACAATGGCGAGCGCGTGGGGTACCATTTGCTACACACTGTGAGCTTCCCGCAGACACATGAACTTCCTAACCGTGTACGTGGCAACATGTCGTTCTGTGCCATGTTCCACCAGGAAGGACCGGACAAAACAGACTGCCGCGGCACGGGCATCATGAACCCGGGAGGCGACATGATCCGCGCACTTGGCGTCATGGGAATGGCCCAAGCGACAATGGCCGGACTCAAGTACTCCTACTGTGGCCAGATGAAGAAGCTATCGTGGCTGTTGGAACAGAAGCACGCGGAAGCACGCGAAAACGGCACACCTTCGCTCAAGCCGGTGTGTGTAACCTGCTCAAAGGAGGTCAAGAGCCGCACGTTTGGGGGGCTGGGCAAACCCAGCAGCAAATGCAAGCTGTGTTTTGGCTCCGTGTGCTCTTCGTGCAAGATCCCCAAGAAGCTGAGCTTCATCGCACCTGACCTGAAGCTGGTGCAGCGCAAGGTCACGTTCTGTGCGAAGTGTTTGCTGGAAGCAACTCACATGGACACGGAGGAAGCTGCGCGTGTGCAGTTCGTGTACAAACACACCGCAACGTCCAGCGTCTACGGATCGTCAGGGCGCTACTCGGAGGAGAGCACCCACTCGGACAGCACAATGGATGCTTACGCATGACCAAGTGCCGCGAGTCATGAGTGGAAACCACGAACCTGGCGTGCAATCTAGCGTACATGATCCCTCTGCAGTGCGCTATATATATATAAAGAATTACTAGTACTTGTGTTACTCCGTGTCGACGTGAGAACGCCTCTCAATGCAAAATGCGTGGTGCACGATCAAAAAATCTCGAGCGAGTCGAATTGTTCAACAGTCAACACAACTTGGATTGCTGCCAGCTCCATTCGCCTTACAATCATCATTAGATATGTACTTACATGAAAGATTAGATGAGGCTCGTGATCAGACTGCACCACGAAGATGTTGCACCAACATCTTCCACTTGAACCTTCTTGTGACGCTCAGAGATCAAAGCCAATCCCCTCATGTAGCAACTCATTTACGCCACACCATTCTCAAACCATACGTTATCCAAGCTGTTCGTCCTGCGTTGCAACTTCCGAGTGCATACCTATCAATTTCTACCTGCTCATTTCGTTATCGGAGCTCTTGGAGTCAAGTCTTACCATGGCGACCTCCAGCCACCTTCGCCTCGCCCAACTGACCCAGGAAATCGATATCCGTTGCGTTGCAACATTGGAAGCAGCTTCCTACCCCGCGGACGAAGCGGCCAGCGAGTCGGGCATCCGATTCCGGCAGAAAAATGCCGGCGCCTTCTTCTGGGCGGCATATCTCACTATCGACAAGGACCAGGAGACCTTGGTGGGCTTCGTCAATGGCACATTGACTGCAAGGAACGAGCTGGACGACGAGTCCATGAGCCAGCACGATCCGCACGGATCGCTGCTCTGCATCCACTCGGTGGTGGTGGACCCGGCCTTTCGTCGTCGAGGCCTCGCGGCCCAAATGCTCAAGCGCTACGTGCGTATCATTTGCGAGCAGCAGCCGCAAGTGCAGCGCATCATGATGATCTCCAAGGCGTACCTGGTGAAGTTCTATGTGGGCTGCGGGTTTGCCGTGACGAGGCTGTCGCCGGTCGTGCACGGCCAAGACCCGTGGTTCGAGCTTGAGCTGAACTGTGAGACTGCACGGCTGCCGCCGATAATTCAGGTGAGAGAAGCGTGACGGGGGTACTTCAGTTTTGGATGGTGTTGATAGGTTGGTGGTTTTGTGATCGGTAGGTGGATGCGTTCTCGAGTGAGATCTTCCAGGGCAACCCGGCGGCTGTGGTGCTGCTGCCGCCGACTGTGTACCACAAGCCAGGAGCGTCGGAATGGATGCAGCGTGTGGCTCTTGAGAATAATCTGAGTGAGACGGCGTACACTGCAATCCGTGAGCGCACTATCGAGACCCCAGACGATGTCGTCGAGTATGATCTGCGGTGGTTCACTCCAGGTAAGACGCTCAGCTAGCTTGCCACCGAGAAAATGAGTGACTGACGATCGAAATTGTCTATCCTCAATGCTAGCTGCTGAGGTGAAGTTGTGCGGGCACGCGACACTGTCAACGGCATATACCTTGCACGACGCCGGTCTTGTGACTACGAGCCAGACTATTCACTTCCACACGCTGAGCGGTGTCTTGGTGTGTCGATTCGAGGTAGAGGCCGACACACAGAAACTGCTCGTGCTCATGGATTTCCCTGAACAACCGTCTGAGCCTGCTGGACCGAGTATAGTGCTGAGCGAGGTGGCGACGGCATTGGGCATTTCTTCAGACGCCATCGTTGACGTGAAGCAAGCTACCACAGATCTGCTGGTTCGAGTGATTCCCGAGGCTTTCACTGTATTGAAGCCAGACTTCGTAGAGCTAGCCAAGACAGATGTCCGTGGCTTCGTGGTCACTGCTGAAATGCCGAAAGGCAACGCGTTGGGTATGGACATCCAAAGTCGCTTCTTCGGGCCGCGCGTCGGTGTGAACGAGGACCCAGTAACGGGAAGTGCACACTGCGCGCTGGGTCCCTACTGGGCCCCGCTACTGAAAAAGACGACGATCAAGGCGCAGCAGTTTACCCCCGTTCGCGGCGGATACATCACGCTGGATCTCGTGGCTGCCGGACCTGGACGTGTTCTTTTGAAGGGCGAAGGTGTGGTCGTGCTACGCGGCAAGCTATCGTCGCTGCCGTAGTAGTGACGATTTCGGGCCGGTGCTGTAAGACTGCAACAGTGGCGATAAGGAGCAATCTTCAAGTTCCCTTGTCAATACATGTAATTTGAAGCTGATCTACAAGTCTGTGGTGCTTCTTCAAGATAAGAACATGGCCTATGCGCTAATACGTTACACCCTCATCCTGACAAATGTCAGAACTCTAGGCTTGGCAGAGATACTAAGACGGTTGCGACTTGATTCCACACAGATGTTCAACTGCCTACTTGAACAATCGCCCCTATCCCATTGAGAGGATTCTGTCAGACTGGGCGAGTGCATTTTCCGACCCGCGCACCGACAACATCGCATCGCGGGCTAACTAACAAGCGAAAAAAAAAATGGATAATCGGTTCACAGTCAACCCCTTCGGCGAGTTAACGCTTACAGATGAAGACCGTGCCCAGCTCGTAAACATTGCGGACGCACTTGTGTTGGCCAAATTTGAAGAGTATGAGGAACACTTGAACAACCAGAAGCGAGTCGACCTAACACGCTGGAAGAGGATTACGAGCTCAGGGACCACGACGCAGTATCTCGAGCGGAAGAACTCGAATCCAGACTCGAAGCTGCCTGCGTTGCTCATGGTCGGTCCGCTTCCTGGCACACTCGACGAAAACATGTTCGGTCTTGTCAGCCCGACTATCGAAGCGATGCGCATCAAGTCGTCGTACCTGAACGACTTCAGCGCCGCCGCTGTCCTTGCTACGGTTAAGGAGCCAACGATAGAGGAACCATTCCGGTCAGTGGTGGTCAAGTGGATGGAGATCGACATTCCAGGAGCCTCGATAGGTCTCGTGCGCAACCGCGACTACGTGTATGTTGAGAGCTCCGGCATCTTGCACCTCAAAAACGGCGAGCGCGTGGGCTACCACTTGTTCCACTCCGTCGACTTCAAGCAAGCGCATGAACTCCCGAATCGAGTGCGTGGTAACATGTCGTTTGTCGGTATTTTCCACCAAGAGGGCCCCGATCGTACAGACTGCCGCGGAACAGGTATCATGGACCCAGGAGGCGATTTGATTCGTGTGATGGCCATCATGGGTATGGTTCAGGCCACGATGGCGGGTCTCAAGTATTCGTACTGCGGTCAGATGAAGAAGTTGGCGTGGCTACTCGAGCAACGGCACGCACAAACCAAAGAGCGAGGTACTCCTATCATGGTACCAGTGTGCGTGACGTGTCGTAAGCAGATCAAGACCTCGAAGCTGAGCAACTTTGGCAAGTCCAGCAGCACATGCAAGTTGTGCTTTGGGGTTCTGTGCGGCACTTGCAAGATTGCCAAGAAACTGAGCTTTATCACCCCGGACCTGCAGCTTGCGCAGCGAAAGGTGATATTTTGTGTGAAGTGCTTGGTCGAGGCGACGCGTATGGACACTTTGGAAGCTGCCCGACAACAATTCGTCTACAAGAAGCCTGTTCAGCCCAGTGTGTACGGCTCTTCCGTTGCATCGGACGTGAGTTCCGACAGCACAGTAAGTCAGTCATCCTGATCTTTAGATTGCTTTACCTAAACGTGATAGTAGTTGTAGGTTTAACGAAGTGGACCTAGTCTCCACTCGAATGCGGCTGAATACCTGGGATAATACGTGTTGTCTACAGAGCTGCACAATAAACGACCAAGAGAGTAATGACCGGCTCTTCTTTTTAATGTTGGGCTATCCGGGTTACCTAAAGTAACAGTGAGCACTGAAGAGCCCACAGAGCATACATTACAGCAGCGGAGCGGCAGCTGATGTGTCATCACCACGGTCTTGTCGCGATAAGTTCGTGTGTCTGATCCTGGTCGGCATAAGAACTTCTTCTTCTTGCACATGGATCCAGGATACTTCGAAGTAGTGGAACGCCTGCTACGAAAGAACGACATCTGAGTCTCACTCGTGCGGCTTAGACTTAAGGCAAAGCTTGGGAAGTCATCATCAGCTGGCGGATACATAGGCTCACTTGTACGATGGGCCCCTCTTCCGTCTTCATGCTCCAGATTCATCTTCAATCGGTTCATTTGTCAACTTGCTCTGCACCCTGCGTATCAGAATGAACGATCAACGTTTTACTAGAAACCCCTTTGGGCAGCTCCCGCTCACAGCCGAGGACCGCTCGAAGCTAATTGAGATCACCGACTCGATCATCATGGCCAAGTTCGAAGAGTACGAGGAGCATCTAAATATCGGCAAGAAGGTCGACCTCAAACGCTGGAAAAAGTTCGCAAAGTCAGGACCTACTATGTCGTACCTCGAGCGAAAGGCTTCAAGCCCCAACTCCAAGCTCCCCCAGCTATTGATGGTTGGTCCGTTACCCGGTTCGTTGGACGAGAACATGTTCGGTATCGTCAACCCTACAATTGAGGCGATGAGGATCAAGTCGTCGTACCTGAACGACTTCAACGCTGCAGCGGTGCTAGCTACTGTCGTCGAGCCGACGGTCGATGAGCCGTTCCGATCTGTCGTTGTAAAGTGGATGGAGATCGATATCCCTCTTGCGTCAATTGGTCTGGTGCGCAATCGCGACTACGTTTACGTGGAAAGCACCGGCATTCTGCACCTGAAGAACGGCGAACGCGTCGGCTATCATCTCTTCCACTCTGTGGGCTTTCCTCAAGCACACGAGCTGCCCAACCGTGTTCGCGGCAACATGTCGTTCTGCGGCATCTTTCACCAAGAAGCCCCGGATCGGACTGACTGTCGCGGCACAGGAATCATGGACCCTGGCGGTGATATGATCCGAGCGATGGCAGTGATGGGAATGGTGCAGGCCACGATGGCTGGGCTTAAGTACTCATACTGCGGTCAGATGAAGAAACTGGCGTGGTTACTTGAACAGCGTCAAGCCGATGCTCGCGAAAAAGGCACACCGGCATTCAAACCGTTCTGCGTGACGTGCATGAAGGGGGTCAAGCAGTCAAAGATAAGTGGGCCTGTGCACACTTGCAAGTTGTGCTTCGGTGCGGTGTGCAACACGTGCAAGATCTCCAAAAAGTTGAGTTTTATCGCTCCAGACTTGACACTTGCCCAGCGCAAGGTCACTTTTTGCGTGAAGTGCATGATTGACGCCACACGAATGGACACCCAAGAGGCAGCCCGAGAGCAGTTCGTTTACAAGAAATCTGCCACGCCCCCGATGTACGGCATCTCCGTTGTTTCCGACATGAGCACTTGCTCGGAGAGTACGATGACGACGATGACTGGGTACTCGGGCTCAATAAGCTGAACCTGCCTTGTGTGAACGAAGCCGACAACAACCCCGCAGTTTGGATGTCTGCATTCAGTACATACGTATAGTATATGCAACGTAATTATAGTGTTCCAAGGCGAGCCACCTATTGCTGGTTTTGCGAATTCTCTGCCTGTGCGCTGCTAATCGCTCTCAGCAATGCTGTTGGAGTTTGAGTACGCTCCATTCCACCACGTCCTTCTTCAGGTGGGTTTGCTCCTAAAGCCTATGTTGCTGTACACTTAATCGGAAGGATTGGATTCGGTGGTGGTTGCAGCTCTCACTCATTTCCACGTTCCAGTTGGCGATCCCGTTGATTTGTTAACTGACTGCTTCGACGAGAACTCGAGCTTCGCACCGCCTGATCGCCGTGCTGCTGAGCTATTAGCACACTCTGAGCTCTGTGAATTATTCCCGGAACGGCAGTGGAATCCCGTCAAGATCAATGTGCCAAGGACAGAACACACGAATACATGTACAGCAAGAGGTCCAAACATTTTTGGGTTCGATCGGTGGTCCAGACACGTCGCTGGAGGAGTTCCTGAAGCCACAACGAGCCGGTCTCAGGCGGAGGTTGCAGCACTTGCCCTCTTTGACGGCCAGGTTGTGGATAGGAACATTTATTGCGCCCTGTGCATCGGTGTGGGCATAAACGAAAGCATGACTGTGTGCTGGGAGTTTGCAGCAGCGTTGTCTTTGCGGTGTTGGCCAGCACCTTGGGACGAACTTGCAAAGTGGGCAATTCCAGGTTATCCCTGGTACTACGTAGTACGACACGCCGGCGGTGATGTCAGATTGGAGCAGTTCACCGAGTTCACACGTTGGCTATCGTTCCAGTTGGCTGAGCACACAGACCCAGGGGGTTGGTAAAGAAGTCGACACCAAACTCAATGGTATTGGAGTTATGAATATTCAGATCCAACGTCATGCATCGTTCGAGCCAAACTCGGGTTCAGCAAAGGGAACACGATAAATCACATCACCAACAACCGTTGTAAGGTTCGTGAAGTTGCTTGAGTTGTGTGAGGTAAAAACCAGAATGATCTATTGACTGTCATCTCTGTTTTGCTGTTGTTGTTGTCTTACCTTCCGATGCTTCGAGGCGTCTCCTTGTTGTATGGTCGGAAATGTAGATGGTTGGCTGTGCGCGCTGGGGCGGCTGCGTTTGAGCAAACCTCGTGAGTTTGCAAGCGCCGACGGTATGCCGGTGATCTTGATGTTGAAGTGGATAGTACCGTAAACCCTCATTGTAAGGAACAGTACCGTGAAATATTTGCACAACAGAATTCTACTAAGCTCGAGATGAGGTACGCCGGCGCAGATCTTTGAGCAACGCTTGCCAGTGAATCACGTGCTTGATACGGCGCTGTCGTTCCCAAGTGTTTTCGTGGTGCGGAAGTCCATGCCACTTGACCAGGTCCTCCGGATGCCGATTGAAGATACGCTTCCTGATCAGAGCTTCAATCACGTGTAGCTTCTCTCCGTCGTCGTTGACGATCACAGGGGTTGACTTAGGAATCACACGCCCTTCGAAGCGGTCGGGATTGCTAGAATACGCCTTAAGCTTGTCGACATTGAAGCGAGGGCTGAGATGCTTGAGATTCGCCGGTAGATCAAGTAGCGCAACGTCGCCACGAAGCTCCAAGATAGGATACGGACCGATGAATCGTGGGATGAACTCGCGTGAGCGCAGAGATGTTTCCGCCGTAGCATGCGAAATGTTCAGGTCTTGAGTCGAGAGCAAGGCAAGGTCGCCGACTTTGAACAGGTTGTCAGCACGTCGCTTGTCGTAGAACCGCTTCTGGGCGGCTTGTGCCTTCAGCATGTTCTTGCGAACTCTTTCAATCACTTGCTGGCGATGTTGAACAAATCTGAACGCGTTCGCTACTCGCGACTGTGTCACTTGCTCTGTACCTTCACCTGTACTCAACGGATTCGTTGGTTGACGACCGGTGTCCACGAAGACGGGTGATAGAATTGGCGAGCTCGACACTAGCGTTGCATGGGCATACTCGATCATAGGCAGATGATCGTTCCAGTCATTGCCATGATACGAGATAGAGTTCGCAAGGAGTCTTCCAGCGCCCGGTTCTGACGCTCGGTTTGTCCGCCAGCCTGGGCTCGGTGCGCGGTCGTCATCGCTGTCTTGATCTTCATCAAGTTTGCCAACGCTGTCCAAAACTTAGACGTGAACTTCGGGGCGCGATCCGAAATGATAGTGGATGGGATACCGTAGTACCGAACGACATGATTGAAGAACAACCTAGCCGTGTCCTCCGCGGTTGCCGTTGTATGCGTAGGAATGTGGACGGGTCGCTTTGAAAGCTTATCCACTACTACCATGATAGCATCGAAGCCAACCGACATTGGCAAGTGTGTGATGAAATCCGTCGAGACCACATCCCAGCCAGCAGACGGCAACGGGATCGGTTGCAGTTTTCCTGTCTTGCGCCCAGTGTTTTACTTGTACCTCATGCACGATTCGCAACTCTGGACGTATGCCTTGATGTCGGCATCCAAGCTTGACCAGAAGTACCATTGAGCAGCTGCTAACTGTGTACGACGGACGCCGGGGTGCGCCATAATGGCCGCATCGTGCACATTGTGGATGATACCCAAACGCAACTGCCGATGATTTGGTACACACAATCGACGTACGTTGTCATCGTTCTTCAAAAAGATGAGCCCTTGGGACACTTCGTACTCGCTGTTATAATGCTTCGTTCTCCAGATCTTCTTGAAGACTGGGTCTTTGGCGTACGCCTTCTGGAAGTCTATCTTGGTTGCCATGTCCAGTTGAAGGGAGCTAATCGCTGTTGCCTCGGCGACTGATGCTGCGTGAAGCTGCATCCGAACTTGGGCGGCTCCTACGGCACGTGCCAATTACGCTGGCTGCTTGACACTGAGCATCACAGCTTGATCGCGATGGAATGGACATCAGCTTTTCATGCGTGGGCATGCGCCTGGCCGTACTCTAGTGGACAGTGGTGCACATCACACAGAACACCTTCAAAGCGCATAGGACAACCTTGACGTCCGATCCATCATCTTCCCCGGGCTTGTTCAAAGGAAGCGGGGAGAGAGTCGGGAATGACATCCTGCGCTCCAGGACGATGATGAAGCTTGAAATCGAAAGCCGCGAAGAAGTCCAGCCAGCGAGCATGGCGACCAGAGACGCGGGGATGTTGCAAGAACCACTTGCACGCCGAATTGTCAGTAACGACATCAAAGCGAGAACCGTGAAGATAGTGGCGCCAACCCGCCGGCGCTTTCTTGATCGCAAACAATTCCTTCGCATGCACCGGCCAGTTCAACTCATGGACACCGAGATTCTTGCTGTAGTAGGCACCTGGTAGATCCGCACCGTCGTGAAGCCACCAATGCACGTATGACTGTCATCGATCGTCACGTTAAACGACTTATTGAAGTCTAGTAAGCGAAGCACTGGCGCGTGTTGGAGAGCAAAGTTGATAGCGTGGAACGCTTGCCGCCTAGAAACGGCTGAAGGTTTTTGACGTTGCAACGTTCCGGCCATTCAGCAATGGCTCGAGTTTTGCGAACATTCACGTGAAGCCCGGCCGTGGAGATCGTGTGTCCAAGGAAGTCAACGGAGCTCTGACCAAAGTCGCACTTGTCAGGACGCGCATACAGTTTGTTAGCGCGGAGAAACCCACACACCTGACGTAAGTGCTGGAAGTGGTCAGCCATGGTCCGCGAAAAATACAGATATCATCGAGGTAGACGACAACAAATGCTAGGTGGCTCAATAGCTTGCGCATCAGCCGGGTTCATGTGCCTGGCATTCCAGCTAAACCCATCAGAGCGACATTCCAGTGATAGATCTCATGGTTCGTTCGAAATGCTGTGAACTGCTTCGAGGTCGGAGCCACGCGCATCTGGTGATACCCACTGGCTAGGTCAAGAATCGTAAAAAAACACAGCACCTTCCATCCGATCGAAGAGCTCTTCGATATGCGGAAGCAGAATTTTAGCCACGCTCGAGGCAGCGTTGACCACGCGATAATCAATCACCTATCGTATGGGCATGTTCGGATTGTTGGAGTGTAACCATTCCAAACGCGACGGAAACCTGGGCCTTCTTAGGCACACCGATGATTTTAGACACCCACGGTGGGTCCAACAATTCAATCCGGTTCTTCTTCTGCAACTCGGCCACAAAGATGTCCAAAGCCTCTTGCTCAACCTTCGACAGTCGAAAGGAGGCACGATTGCTAGGCGCGGCACCAGGCTTCAGCACAACTTCATGTTCGATGGAGCGTGCTGGAGGAAGCCCAGGTTGTAACTCGGTCGGAAAGACATCAGCAAATTCCTGAAGCACTGGCTGAAATTGCAGCGGAACAACCTTTCGCTTTGGCGACGTTTTCACACTCACGTTGAACAATTCCAAGTAAGCCCCGTCTTGATGTTGTCTTCAAACTCGGTCGCCGTAACGGCTTGCAGACTCGGTAAGCCTGACTGATCGTTGCTCTCTGAAGCCGTAGAGGCCGTAGTTGAATCCGTGATGGGCACATGTCGATAGTCAATCGGGACCACGTTGCGCCAGGCAGTAAGTCTATCCATAGTCGGGTCCTCTTTGCATACTAGTCGCTCTGCTGGCGAGACCCTCTTGGGAGGGGCTCTACATCGTTGACAACACCATAATCGATGACAATGGGCTTCTTATCGAAGCTCATCGCACCTGTCTGCTAGTCAATATCGGAGTTGAACTGCGCAAGCCACGGAAGACCAAGGATCACATCTTGGTGCGGCGAAGCTTCCCACTCTATCATGGAGACGTTGGCAAAGTCTCGCCCGGCAAAGTTTATCATTTCAATGCATCGCTGGGCCGTTCGAGCAGACGTGGTCGAGCCATCGAAGCATTCGGCGGTGACCTTGGTTGCCTCAACGTAGTTTGCCGCTAGGCCCGGGCGCACGATGTTTTTCTCAGCGCCCCTGTCGGTCGGTACCCGCACATGGTGACCGTTCATCTCGCCGTCGAAGCGGAGAAGCTCTCGCTGCTTCGCCTGGTTGCTGTCCACAGACACCATGTTGAACTGTAGGCTCTCTAAAAGTTCATCGTCACAGTCTTTACTGTCCGGGACACGACGAAATGAACCCTGATTCGCTCGGAACAGGTTGGATCGATTGGCTGCGGTGCGAGGGTTGTTGCGCTCTTGACGTTTGCGACAGTCAGCTAAGCGGTGACCCGGTTCCTTACAGTAGAGGCATAGGTTACGCCTCATGCACTCCTCGCGCGAGATGATGCGCGAGCTTTCAATCTCCATAGGAGTCGGCTGATCATCCATACTGGGTCGTGGTGGCGTAGAGGAGCGTCGTTGTTTCGAGTGACTGCCGTGCCTGCTCTGCTGACGGGAAGACACGCCATGAGTGCTGTGACGGGGGTCACACGCCCCTTAGCCTTGGAGGAAGCGTTAACGCGCTAACTGCAACAGACGCCTGGCATCTCTGTTGTAAGTCGCTGAAGGCCCTGCCTTCCTACTGTCTATAGTACTGAGTACCAAAGACCTGCGAACTTCCGGGTTAGTGTTAAACTGATTTATATTATCAACACTTGTATGGTTCTAACTACTGGTAACTATCTGCATACTGAACTCCTGTCTAAACTGATCTGCTAGCAAATGAGCGGCCCTCATTTGGTCTACTGCTTTAAGTGCGGTCTTGGCCTCAGTAAGTACGAGACGACTCTGTTTGCTGAGTACGCCCTGCGTACTTAGTACCTCTGCGTACTTAGTGTGCTCTACTGGAGTGGATCACCTCAATTGTGTTGATCATACCATCTGTGTGGACCACACCAACCATGTGGATCACACCAGAGAACATTGGTTTCCCCCTTTCACAAAGCCTTTTCCAGGCAACGGCGCAGGCCAACGTGGCTCCGTTACAAGTACGGTCGTACATCAAAGCAAACGAGATGGCGTCAGTGGTGTTTTTGAACTGCCGTAGCTTCACAAGCCCCTTCTGAAAATCCATGACCTTGTCAATGTCAAACATCTCCTCCACCTTACAGATAATTCCGCGGAAAGCCGATACGTAGTCTTCGAGACAAGTGAAGCTGTTCTGGCGCAGTCGTAGCAGCTGGTCGCGTAGATGCTCTTGACGATCTGGCGCGGTGAACTCAGCCGTCAGCAGTTCTTTAAACGGCGTGACAGAATGAAGAAAGTTGCCATCATTGGAAACGTACGATCGAAACCATGAGGCCAAATTGACGGGGTCCGCGAGCTGATCCGACTGTCACGTGGTTTTTTGTTTGTCTTGAGCTCTTGAGTGAAAATCCACAACTGCGTTTGAATTAGATGCTTTAAGTTTTTTTTCACTCCCTGTGCTATCCAGGCTAGTCGTCCTAGAAGTCCTTGCAGCTCTGCTAGCAGTCTAATCCTATTGCAATATCAAGCAGGTGTAGTTTCCTATTCCGCCGGAAGGGTGGTAAACACGTAGTATGCAGATGTGCTGCTTTTCTCGGAGAGCAGCACGTGCGTTCTGAGCAGCACGTCACTGCGGCTGCTCACAGTGCCCTCCACGCTTGCCCTTGCAAGGCCGCACTTGACGTATGTGCACTTTTTTCAGATAGCGGCCCTTGGCGAGGGTGAGCGTCCCGTGTACTTGCACTGCGATGACTTCGAAGGGTCTATCGTAAAGCGGTTGCATCTTGCCTTGTACGCCGGCGTTGCGGCGCAACAGAACTTGGTCACCAGGACGGTGTGTCCACGTCGCACGTCCTTCGTTCTCCCGCGCGTTGTGCTCGCGCACTTGTTCCACCTTGCGTCTATGCTCATCAGGCCTGTCTGTCGAGTGGGATATGTCCACGAGCATGTCTCGTCCGAACGCCAACAGCGCTGGCGACGCCTTCAACATCGAGTGGTTTGAGGTACGCATGGCGAACATGGTGTCGTTGAGGAATTTTGCCCAGTCGCCTTGCATCTGTATGTCTTTGGTCCTCATCTTTTCTCCGATCACCTTGTGCACTCGCTCGATGACGGAGTTTGCTTGCGGGTTTCTCGTAGTTGTGACCACCTGTTCAACCCCATAGCTGTATAACAGCTCCGCAAACTCCAGCTTGAATTTGCTGCCTCCATCGTGAATGCAGCGGACTGGACGTGGGTAACGTGCAAACCAATTGAGGTCCATCAGGTATACCGCCTCCATACTCGTTGCATCCAATGTCGGCAATATTTCGATGAGACGGGTCGATGTGCCGATGATGGTTAGAGATCGAAAGCCCTTCTTGCCGTACGGCCCGATTGAGTCGACCGCTATCTCAAACCACGGCCAGACTTCAACAGATTTTTGTGGCAGCTTGCCGTATCGCGTTGTGGGGTGCTTGGCCTTCAAGGGCACCGTGCAATTCTCCACGAACTTCCGCACGTCCGCTTCCATTCCGCTCCAGTAAAACACTTGGGCGATGGTGTTCTTCATTGTTGCTGCGCCAGGATGTATGAGTAGATCGTGGTAGTGTTGCAGCAGTCGCTGCCGTAGCTGAATTGGCACCAGCACTTTCTTCGACTCTGCGTGCACTCGTACCATCGTGCCCGCGATATCTCGCTGTTCGTCACATTCAAGATCGTCATCCCGCTGTTGTTGCGCTGCGATCACTCGCATGTCGATAGCAAACACGCTGGTCGTTGTCGTCTCCGTGGCTGCTGCCATTACGGACGTCTCCTTTTCTTGTTTGCTTCTCCTCGTCACTTCGTTTAGCTCTTTCTCCTCCAGTTTGGAGCTCGTATCAGTGGCGACAGGCAGTCTGGACAGCGCGTCCGCAACTACGTTGCTGCTGCCTGGGATGTAGTGAAACGTTGGTCCAAACCCCTCGATCTCGAGGCGCCATCACATCATGTGAACGTCATGAAACGTGGAGTACGTCAAGTTTAGATGATCCGTATGGAGGTGTAGTTCCTGACCCAATTGAAGGCTCCTGAACTCACGCAATACCAGCACGATGCT
Source organism: Phytophthora foliorum (assembly GCA_024679135.1). Lineage (NCBI taxonomy): Eukaryota > Oomycota > Peronosporomycetes > Peronosporales > Peronosporaceae > Phytophthora > Phytophthora foliorum. The sequence goes on along the minus strand of JAHWLE010000279.1, from coordinate 14,034 downwards.
CAATAGCTCGAGTCGGTTCGCTGGGTATGACGTCTGCGCGTGGTTACACTTCTTCGACCAGAAAGCTAACGGCTTGCTGTCCTGTGTGATCACCGCTCCAAGCTGACGTTTCAATGCGTCAGTGTACACGTGGAATGGGCGACCATGTTTTGGGAAAGCGAGCAGGACGCGTTTCGCCAGTGCGTCTTTCACGGCATCAAATGCTGCTAGTTCAACGGCAGACCACCGGAAACTTTGCGTCGGCGAAGTAAGTCGCGTCAACGGGGCCGACAATTGGGCGCGTCGCGGTAACACATCGCTGTAAAAGATGATCATCCCCATGAATCTGCGAAGTTCGCGACGGTTGCGCGGTGGAGCGATGGCGGTGATTGCCGCAACCTTGTTTGGAAGCGTCGCAATGCCCTCACCCGTCAGCTGGTAGCCCAGGTTGTCGACCACTGAAGCACATATCTTGGACTTCTTGCGGTGCAGTGTCAGACAAAGTTGTTTGGACGCTGACAAGTTGTTCTCATTGAACATCGATTCAAGTGGCACTTTGTCAGGTTAGGTGACGTCGATCTCTACTCGACACTCTGTGTCAGCTTTTAGCACTGCTGCAAGTGGATGTCCTGCACGCGGCGTCGTACCCATCGGGACTTCAATACCATCCCATTCGATAACTCCCCTTTCAAAGTCCAGTACCGTGCGCTGCTTCAGCATGAAGTCGCATCATAACAGGATCGGGTAGAGAAGTTGGTCGGCCACGCGAAATTCGTGAGAGCAGGTCCTGGACTGCGAGAAATCAACCATCTTCAACGTGGCTGTTGCACAGTGCGTGGTCCTCCCCAACGAATCGTCCGCATTCCGAAACTGCGCATCATCTCGCCGCAGTTCGATGTCCTGCTGAAGCAGCTTCGTGGTGGCTCGATTCATCGCGGATCGGGTGCATCCACTGTCCAGCAATGATGTCACTCGTTGGTTGCCCAGGAGGAGTTGAATCTCCATGCGTGGGTTTTGATCACGCCGTATGGCCACACGATCGGTAACGCCGCTTATAGCAGCCACCATGTCCGCGTAATTGATGTCGTAGAATCTCATCGCAGCAAACGCCTCGTCCTGACGTTTCTTTATTCCAGACATCACAGCTGCCATCTCGGAGACTTGCTCTTGCATGACGGCCATCGTGTTGTCCCCGCCACTGTATCGCTCCGCGGTTGTCGCCACCACGTGGCCGAAACGCTGGAGATGCGGGGTTGCAAAAGCACTGATCGTCATTACGGTTGTCCTTCTTACAGTAACGGCAATACTTGCCTCCGGTACCGCGGTTGTTGTTCCTTTGGTTCCTTGGCTCTGCCGACCGCTGTCGCGAATTGTTGCTCCGGTGGTCACCTTGCTGCTGCTTGGGCCGGTTGTTTCGGAGGATGGCTTCGTCATGCTCATTTTCTCGACGAGTTCGAATTGGGTCTCGATACATGCCAAGTCCCAGATGCGATATATATGATTCACCTCGACCTGCCATTCGATAGGCATCCCCATAACTTGGTGGCATTCGCCAGGTAGTGGCCGTCACCCCTGGCGCAAAGAGTACAGCTCCTCGTCCGAGTCTCGGCCCCACGCTAGGAGAGTTCGCGTCCGAGAGAAGTTACGCCGGCCCTTCGGAGATGTACTCAGATGCCGCTTGTACCAAACGGCGCGAATTGCGAACTGAGTGACTTCATATCTAATTATGCACGTAAGAGTGTCCGCAGCGGCGCTGCCAATGCTATCCTATATTTGGTAAGCAAGCCACCTGTTTTTTAGCTTTGGCATCGATTGGAGGTGATTCCTCCAACGGCATTGCTATTTTACTGTTACGGGTGACCTGGCAGCAATGGATCTCACCGCAGGAGCTGACTGGATTGAAGGGTTTTTAAATTAAGCTATCGAAGAAGAAGATGCATTCATGAGTATCATCGAGGCTAGACCACGAGGAGTCGAGTTACCGTCGGACCCTGGTGGATCGAGACCTGGGCGTGCACCGAATAAGAATCGAGATCATACTGGACGCCACTTAAGACTCCTGCAGCAGTACTTCGGACCCGATCCATTTACGACGCCCGTGATTTCAGAACTCGGTTTCGAATGACTCAGCGTTTGTTTATCAAAGTTCTACAAGGCGTGGTAGACACTGATCCTTACTTCGTCCAGAGACGAGATGCACGGTAGTTTACTCCCCGTATGCTCATCGTCCGCAGGGACTGGTTGTTGCTGGTCGAGAGGGTGGCCGTCGGCACGGATGTGTTGCTGCTGGTCGAGACGGCCGTCGGCACGGACTGGTTGGTGCTGGTCGAGAGGGCGACCGTCGGCACGGACGTGTTGCTGCAGTTTGAGAGGACAAGCGCCTCCAAAAGTGCCTTTCACCCCGATGCTATTTTCACTGCCAAATATAGCAGCAGAGATAGCTCTGTGGCTGGGCTGCTATTTTTAATTTAGCATTTGGGATTGCCGGTGGCTCCATCTGCTGCTATTTGGCTGTCAAATTTGGCATTTAGCAAGCGTTTATCACGACCGGTGCGGACACTCTAACAACTATTAAATACGGTTGAGCTGGTGTAGTGGTGACACAATGTGTCCGACGAGCGAGAGGTCGTGGGTTCGGTCCTCGAAATGTACATTATATTTTACCTTGATTTTAATTATGGTAGCTTTTGCCGTATTCATCATCAGTCAGATAAAAAAGCTGGATCGTACCGTATATGACAAACGATACCCTCAGCGACAAAAGTCAACGCCCCAATTATTGGCTGGTCATGTGCGGCATTGGGCTGGTGATCACCTCGCCATCAACCCCGTGCTCTGCATGGTGCAGCAGCAATTCTCCGTCTCTTTCACAACCGCCAACTCACTCACCGAATTTCTCTCCTCCCAATGGTGGGCCCCACGCCCAGCACCCAATTGTATCCACGAAATTCGACCACGAACTCGAGCAGAGACTGTGTCAACGAGGCCCCGACCACTTCCAGCGACGAATTCGTCGCGTGGCAGCAGATTCCAACGGAGACGACGCTCCCAGTGAGTGGACAATTGCGATGCATAGTGCGGTGTTGCATCTTCGAGGCGATCAACTGGTCCCCCAACCGGTTCAAGATTCAGACGAGAACGTGCTTTGTTGGAACGGGGAAGTGTTCGGACTGGATGGGGACGAAGAAATGTTGATGCACGGCAGTGACACGGTGCTGCTTTCCGAGAAGTTGCAATTGGCAGGTGAAAAGGTGGGGGAATTGACGATTGAGGAGGGACGGAGCGGTGAGGACCCAGTGGTGGAAGTGCTTCGTCGTGTGAAGGGACCGTTTGCGGTGGCGTGGCTGCATGAGAGGACCGAGAGAGTGTACTTTGCGCACGACCGGTTTGGGCGGAGAAGTCTGCTGTATCGGAAGTGGGGAGGTGAGGATAGTGTGGATATGGTCGCTGGTCTAGCAGAACGAGATGGAGCGGATATGAGGTCGGTGGCGTTTTTGCAGACGAACTTTACGCGTTTCGTGTTGAGTTCTGTGGCGGTTGGAGACGACGATGAAGACTTGTCGAGGTATCAAGAGCTGCCCGCATCAGGTGTCTACGTGTTGGATTTGCGAGCACGTCGGTATACGATGGATGGCGAATTGCCACCATACAGCATGGAGTTCCACCCGTACGCACCGCTGGTTGCGAATGCGTTATTGCCATTACCGACGCAAAAAAGATTATCGTACGTCTTAGATCGGTTCGGCAGTAAGCTTCCTTGTCCAGTATCGACCTCGGAAGCGATTCAGACTGCCGTGGGTACCCAGGAAAGCGCAAACACTTTACAATCCTCTGCCTGTGCGCTGCTAATCGCTCTCAGCAATGCTGTTGGGGTTCGAGTACGCTCCATTCCACCACGTCCTTCTTCAGATGGGTTTGCTCCTAAAGCCTGTGTTGCTGTACTCTTTTCGGGAGGATTGGATTCGGTGGTGATTGCAGCTCTTACTCATTTCCACGTTCCTGTTGGCGATCCCGTTGATTTGTTGACTGTCTGCTTCGACGAGAACTCGAGCTTCGCATCGCCTGATCGCCGTGCTGCTGAGCTAGCACACTCTGAGCTCTGTGAATTATTCCCGGAACGGCAGTGGAATCTCGTCAAGATCAATGTGCCGAGGACAGAACTCGCGAGTATGCAGCAAGAGGTCAAAATACTTATGGCACCCTGCGATACACACATGGACTTCAACATCGGAGCCGCCTTTTGGTTTCTTTCGCGCGGTAGTGGAGAGTTGCAGAACTCAGCTCAATTTCCAGAAAACGCGTCACTGGAGGAATTGAATGCGTTCCTGAAGCCACAACGAGCCGATCTCCGCGAATTAGAGACGGAGGTTGCAGCACTTGCCCTCTTTGACGGCCAGACTGTGAATGGGAACACTTTATTGTGCCCTGTGCATCGGTGTGGGCGTAAACGAAAGCATGGCTGTGTGCTGGGAGTCTGCAAGAGCTGCTGCTTTAAAATGCAGCGAGCAGTGAAGAAAATCATTTCTCATGAAAATGACGATGAGAAGCAGCAAGTCACTTCGCCCGTAGCGCAGGGTTGCCGAGCAATGCTGATTTCTATGGGCGTGCAGTCCGAAGCTCATCTTGATCTCCTCTTGGGGCTCCTCAAGTCAAAACAACAACAAGAAGAGTGCAGCGGAGAGTTGAAGCCTACCCTTGAATTGTGCTGTCGTGTTCATCGTGCGAAGCAGGAACCGACAGACGCATCCACAGAGTCGACTTCAATTTTGTCGGGAAATACAACGAGCGGCAAGCCTTCGGCATCATGCAATTATCAGACCAGTGCACGAGTGGTGCTCGTGGGTATAGGTGCAGACGAGCAGCTTGCGGGTTACGGTCGTCACCGCACAGCGCTGATTGATGGAGGAGAGGAGGCGTTGCGAGCTGAGCTCCAAGTTGATCTGGGTCGAATCTGGAAGCGAAATCTAGGACGCGATGACCGTTGCATTGCTTCACACGGACGAGAGGCGCGCTTCCCGTACCTCGACGAGAACGTGGTGTCTACTATCGCAACCTTCCCAGTCTCTAGTCTTTGTGACGCTGAGCTGCCACGTGGTGTTGGCGATAAACGAGCATTGCGAGTAGTGGCCAAGACCCTCGGACTGCGCGGTTGCGCGGGACTTGCCAAGCGGGCAATTCAATTTGGATCAAGGATTGCGAAGGTCTCCAACTCTGGAAGCAACCGCCAAACGCAAGGAATGAACAAGTTTTCCGGCGTGGAATCAGGATGAGTTGCAGGGAAAACTTGTATGCAAGATAGGACTAGCCGCGTGTCAAAAGCAGCCACTTCTAGCCATCTTGCAATCTTGCCCACTCGTGGGGATGTCTGAAATTGGATGAAGCATCTCGAACTGTGGTCGGTCCCAACCCCCAACCGATTGAATTGTAACTCTTCTCGCACACTCGAGCAAACAACCCGAAAAATCTCCGGTCTACGTGAAGAACTGGAGGTCTGCACGATTCCAGATTGATGTTGAAACAATAACCCTCTACAACCACAAGACAACTTGATGAGAAGCACAGTAAGCAACGTGGCAAAATTAGAGTCCTATAAGAAGGCAGCACGAGTTCGAGGATCCGAAACTTCACCACCTGTTCAATCTCTCGCTCTCTTATATTAGAGACTCTGCCTCGACTGCTTCCTGTTGAGTTCACTTGTGCCCTGCCACTTGATCTGCTAAGCTGATGATGAAGCCGATCCAGTAAAAAAAAAACTACTTTTTTCCCCCACCAGCCTACGCCTCGGCCTTGGCTCCATTTCCTCCCGACCCACTGCCCCCCGCCGACCCCGACGCGTCTCCTGCGTCCAAAGCCTCCACCTTGGTCACACTCAGCTCCTCCCACTGGTCCGAATCTGCAAAGGTCATAATAGATTTTAAAAAATCAGCATATAATCCAACTTTTACAATAAAAATAAAAGCCCGACGCACTCTCTTTCTTCCAGCACATGTAGACCACCGCGTCGTTCTGCAACTCATGATCGGCCAATGTGGCCGCGTCCGCAAACTCCTTGCTCTCCTTCTATAACAGCCCAAAAAATAATATTAGTAAATAATCATAAAAAATCTTATCCAGATATTATCTCTGGCCGGACCTGGTTGAGCCCCTGCCAGAGCTGAATGCTCGTGGGCGGCCGGTGGAACAGCATGCCCAGCTTCTCCTTGACGCTCAGGAACGACTCGGCCAGCTGCACGTCCAGGAAAACGGTCTGGCTCCGTCGCTTCACGCGGATGTACGGGCCCATACTCGCCTTCAATATAATAACCTTTTGACGTGTACTTAACCCTAACTGTCATTTAAACGTAACAGTAGATCCTATCGGTTAAAGGTTTGTCTACTGTAAGTACGTATCGCTAAGGTACGCATACGTACTTACATGTACACCTACCTCATGTACGATGCTCGGTTTTAAGTTTTTGGTTCAAAACTTAACCATCGTACATGTACTTACAGAGGTATCGAGGACGCTTTTTTTTTTACCCTATCAATTATATCGCTCTGTATTTTGAATCGATTGGTAGGCGTTTCGAGAGATTCCGCCGAGCCCTTCCTTCAGAAACTTTTTGCGATGTTTGCGCCTATATAGGAGTCATCTACACCTAATAAGGTATTTCAGCAAAAATATTCAAACAATTTATGACAAGATTTGCAAATCAAATCTTCACAACACATTCGAAATGTGCTTAATCAGATGCATCCTCCTCTTCGCCAGATGACGATTCCTCGCAAGAATCCATCGTTTCGAGATGCGGTTAGAGCTGCATTAGCTGCTTGTTAGCTGTGTCTATGCAGCCTTGAACAGTGGAAGGCGAGATATTTTCAAAACGCGTTTCAGTCGAGCCCGTATATCTGCAAACTTTGTTCTTATCAAATACTGGCGGCCGACCTCACCCTTTACAGTTGCCAACACAAGCTCGATAGATTGTAGATCAGAGAGGTAGGGTAGCGTGTACACCACATCGTTTCTCTGCGCTCTACCCTAGCTCACAACCACAGGGGCAATGATGTCAGTGAAATGCTTCGGTAGCTGCTTCAATAGAATAGACGAGTGTGTCAAACTTCTAATTGATGTACTTGCTAAGAGTAAGAAGGATTAAGTAGTGGCAAGCCAAACGGAGGGATATCTGATACCTTCTAGACCAAAGAGCACAACAAGCTCCTCGATCTGGCTTTGACCAAAACGAAACTTGTCGATGCATTGGTCGTTCGAGAGGGAGTTGAAGTTGAACGGCACTCGTCGAGCTGCTTCCGGTGGCGCCTCAGCTGCCAAATAGGTGTAAATGGCTGCAGCGGCCATGATGTTTCCTTCCATATTGGCTTGCCGCCATACACGGAGCAAATACGCCTTCTTGTGATGACGACGCAATCCCGTCGTTAGCCGGCGCACCAGCCGAACGATATCGCTTGCTTCACTTCCCTCGCTTGTTGACTCGTAGCTCATTGAAGTCTTGGTATTGGAGTCACCCCTGGGGTCGGGCCTGGAGTTCCTGTTGGGAATGGTGGGGGCCTCCGCTGGTAAGAAGGCAAAGTGATGCCGATGCTTGCTCTGCTTCAGAAGCGTGCTTCATAAGCAAGCTGCAGTACAGTAGGCCTCTCCCGATGTTGGTCTATTCCACCTAAGATTTACCAACGCCACCACAGCGATTTATGCAGCTGTAGCTGCACGATGACAAACAGCATTTTCCTTTCGAAGTGGTGGGCTCGAAGAGACTTCCTTGTTCACACTTGTCGGTTCCAAAGTGCGGTTAGGCAAAAACTCCATATGACAAACAGACAATTCCAGATTAAACGGTTTTGCTAAAGACCTCTACTATTGTCAAAACGCCGTGGGACAACGCGCTGTACTAGCTGGTGCCGTACCTTCGTCTCCGATACTTGGGCATGTGCATGATAGCGAGCGACTGTGGTGCTGTCAACATGAGCAGCACGGCGGTTGAACGGGTGGGAGAAGAGGACGAGAGTTTTCATCTGGCGGTCAGCACAAACGATGCTTCTATAGCTAAGCTGCCGTCCATTGGTGCGGTCTCGACAGCGAGTGTGTCGGGCTGTTTGGAGATGCCTCAAAACGTGGACACCGACCTGATCGGTGATGTGACCACAAAAGAAGTGAGAGACGCGTCTATTTCTAAGAGGACGCAGAAATCGTATGCTGGGAATATTGAAACGATAGCGCTATGGGTTGTAAACACCAAGAAGGATGATTCGCATCGATATTTCGACGAAAGAGGCCAAATCAACCTTCAACGCTTTACGTCAGCTGACTTCGAGGCATTTCTTCTGGGAAAGCGGAAATTGTTGGCGTAAGCACGCTTAACAGCTTCCGTAGTATTGTGAGTTCTACTCAAAATGTCCCTACGCGGTTCTTCGAATCAACCGCGCAGGCAATCGCGCAAGGCTTGATTACACTATCAAATCCGTTTAAATACGAACCGTACTTAGGGAGAGGCCTCGCGCGATCTCGTAAATGACTAGGATTTGTATGGGGGCTGTTCGCCAATTCAACTCGATTCGGCAAATTTGGCCGGAATTCACAATACAGTCAAAGACTTTTATCGCCGGCAAGAAATTGCAATCCCTCCTGCTTCTTGACGAGCTATATGTAACTACGGTATGTCCGAGAAGCATGACAAGCTGAACAGCGTGACACGCTCAGCTCGGCAACCCTAGCATCTTTTGAATAACAGCACAACTAATACCCAGGCAACGATTAGTTTACATTTTACATGCACCTCAGTCTTGAAGGAAATGTATCCTACGATTTTGTCAGATAAGTGAATAGCGTCTCAGCATCTTAGTCTAACGCTTTTAACAAGTTAAGCTAATAAGTTCGGTGATGGCTACAAATAGTCTCCGTCTGATGCACATCAAGCGTCACTTTCTGATGTATTCGCCGCCGCCGCTGCGCTCGCTGGTGCTCTCGGGGTTCTTGACTTGGCGCGAATGCGACGCGCTGGTCCTCGTCTGCCGCTCGTGGCACGCAATTGCAGCCGCAATTCTGCACGGCTCGCGCTCTCTGCTGCTCAGCAGCGCGCTTTGTCTGCTGCACCGCGTGCCCGGGAGGATGGAGCGGCCCGAGCGCCTGCAGGTTGTGCTACGACGACTCGGCGACAGGTTCCCCAGGCTGCAGACGGAGACGGCGCTGCCGGCTGCAACGGACGTGCAATTGCAGCGCGTGCATGGCGAGGTGTTCGTGAATATGGTGACGGGCATGAGCAGCAAAGTGGCGCGCAGCATGGCGGCGCTGGACGCGCTGAACCGCTGCGAGCTGCTGAGCGCAGATGGAGAGGCCTATGCAGCCTTTGTGGTGCCCAGTCCACGGGCCAGTAAGATCCCGACGATCCAGGGGAAGAAGGAGTACTACCAGCAGTACGAGTTCGTGGACTTGGGCGAGGACGTGACGCTCATGCGGCACACGTTGGCGGCGGCGCGAGTTGCAGCGGGAGGAGCGTGTCTGGCAGTGGACAGAGTGCTGTCGCAAAACAGCGAGGTCTGCAATGCGTTCTGTGCGGTGCGGCCGCCAGGACACCATGCCGAGAGGTGCAAGGCGATGGGCTTTTGTGTTTTCAACAATGTCGCGGTGGCGGCGATGCACGCGCTGGAGAAACACGGATTGACGCGCGTCGCGATTGTCGATGTGGACGTGCATCATGGTAATGGGACGCAGGATATTGCGGACAGAGAGAAGAGACTGCTGTATGTGTCGATGCATCAAGCGGCGCCGTGCTTTCCGAGCTCAGGCTTTGCATGCGAAAAGGGGAAGCATGGCAACTTGCTGAACGTACCGCTACGTGCGCGGTGTACTGCCAAGAAGTACCGCGAAGAGTTTGCCGCGACTGTGATACCCCGTGTACGGGAGTTTTGCCCACAACTGTTGATCATATCCATGGGTTTTGATGGATCGTCACGCGATCCGCTTGCCGATTTTCGACTAGAGGCTGATGATTTCTACTGGGTTACGAAAGAGTTGTGCGAGCTGGCTTGGGAGTGCTGCGATGGCAAAGTCGTGTCTGTCATGGAAGGCGGATATCACCTTGGAGCACTCGCGGACGGCGCTGAGCAGCATATGCTAGCGCTCCTGCATGGATCCTGTCGTCCCGATGGTCTAATTTCTATCGAGGTCCCGCTCTCGGAGAGGCTGCCAAACTAACACATAGCGAAGATAGAGAACTTTTTGAAGGAGTATAGAATCCTTAATGAAAATGCATGAATAGACGAAGATAACTCCTAGATAGCGCGTCGAGGGTCTACTTGGGGGCAGCCAGCATGCTCTCGAGACTGGCCTTGAGTTGATCGTTGTTTTTGCGCAAAAGTTCCACCTCTTCTTGATGCTTCTTTTCATCTTGAGCCTTCTTCTCTTCTTCGCGCCGTGCTACAGCTTCGCATCTCGTGCTCAACTCCTCGATTTGAGACGTCAGGTCGCGCAGCTCGCCTTCGAAGGTGCGAATTTGCTGCTCCGCCTCCATCTTCTTTTGCTCCGCCATCAGCGCCTTGCGCATTCCGAAAGCAATGCTGGACTCGTACAGCGTCTGGTAGGCTGCAATCGTCATGCGGGCCTCATCGCGCACACGAAGCAGCAAAAGCCCTCGCTCCGAGCAGTTGATCGTGATCTGTCGGATCAGCTCGTCTGTCCGTACACACAGGTCAGCGAAGATCCATACAACCCATTGCAGTTACAGCCGCTCACCAAAGCACTGTGCGTAGAGCTCCTCGCGCACCGGACAGATGCCGGTCTCGCGAGCCTGTCGCTGCTGGAGTCGCAGATCCAGCTGCTCCTGCAGGTTCACGACGTCGAGCCGCGTGGCCGGCGTGCTGGACACGTACTGCACCCAGAGCTGTCCGTCCTCCGTCCATTCCTTGGGTGGCAGGATCGAGTTGAGGATATCTTCCGTCGGGTTGCCGCTCTGCGTGTTGCTGCCCGTGAAAACCGTCGGCTTGGCGTTGGGCGCCGGCGGAGCGCCCGACCCGTTCGCGTCGCCATGCGGAGCCTGGTTGGTGCCAAACTTGGCTGCCTTCTTGCCCTTGAGCAGCGCCTTGTCCTTGCTCGAGCTCACAAGGATCGGGTTGTTGTACTTGACCAGCGAGCTCTGCGGAGGAATCATCGCAAATGGCAACCGCCACACAAGTCGCGTCCTTTCACGACATGGCTACGCTATTTGTTTTTGGTCCTTGGCTACCTTTTTTGGTCCTTGGCTACCTTTTTTGGTCTTTGGCTACCTTGTTTTTGGTCTCCATTTCCGGTTGTGGTCTCACCTATTGCCATGACGTCCCCCTCGCTGCGCTCGCAGTCGTTCGCCAACCTGGACGAGGTGCTCTTCCGCCACCTGCAGTGGACGCTGGCCATCGACTTCGACCGGCAGCAGCTGCGCGGCTTCGCCGAGTACACGTTCGCCTACATGGGTACGTCCAAGACGCCCGTCCTCGTGCTGGACACGCACCAATTGCTCGTGGAGAGCGTGTCCGTCGACGGGCGGCCCGTGGACTTTACGCTGTCGGAGCGGCACCCAACCTTCGGCTCGGCGCTCACTGTACCCATTGTGAGTCTGTCCACGACCGTCCGCGTGACGTACGCGACGTCGGCAGCGGCCAGCGGCCTCCAGTGGCTCTCTCCGCTGCTCACGGCCGGCAAGGAGCACCCGTTCCTCTTCACCCAGTGCCAAGCCATCCACGCCCGCAGCGTGGTGCCGTGTCCCGACACGCCGGCCGCCAAGTTGACGTACTCGGCCACGGTGACGGTGCCCCAGTGGTGCACTGTGCTCATGAGCGCCATCGCCCACGGCCACGTCAAGAACAACGACAAGGAACGCACCAAGAAGTGGAGCTTCCGACAGGACGTGCCCGTCCCGTCCTATTTGCTGGCGATTGCAGCGGGCGAGATGGAGAGCGTCGAGTTGAGTGCAAGGAGCAGGGTGTGGGCCGAGCCAAGGGTCGTCACGCGGGCGGCCCATGAGTTCGCGCAGACGGAGGCTTTCTTGAAAGCCGCCGAGGAGATTACGGGCCAGGAGTACTTGTGGAAGAGGTACGACCTCGTGTGCTTGCCGCCGTCGTTCCCGTACGGAGGCATGGAGAACCCGTGCTTGACGTTCGTGACGCCCACGCTGCTGGCCGGAGACCGGTCGCTCGCGGACGTGGTCGCGCACGAGATTGCGCACTCGTGGACGGGCAACTTGGTGACCAATGCCACGTGGCGGGATTTCTGGCTCAACGAAGGCTGGACGGTGTGGCTCGAGCGCAAGATTGTGGCCAAGATCCACAACGACCCCAAGACGTACGATCTCAAGGCGGCGCTGGGAATGAGGGGCTTGGTGGAGGCGATTCAGGCGTTTGGACCTTCGCACCCGTACACGGCACTGGTGCCGGAATCTGACGGGGTCGACCCGGATGATGTTTTCTCGCGAGTACCGTATGAGAAGGGCTTCAACTTTTTGCACTACCTTTCCACTGTTGTAGGCACTGAGGAGTTTGACCTGTTTGCCCAAGCCTACATCCAGAAGTTCAAGTTTCAGACGGTGACTTCCGACGATTTCCGCGCATTCTTTCAGAAACACTTTGCGGCGCAGCCCGAATTGCTGGGCCAGATCGATTGGGATGGCTGGTTCTACTCAACGGGCATGCCTTTGATCATTAACAAGTTTGACACGACGTTGATCAGTCAAGTTCGAACGTTGGGCGAGAAGATGATGACAACCACGGACGTGAAGAAGTGGACAAAGGCTGTGGATCCACGCATGCTCCGTAAGTGGCCGGCTTCTCTGTGGATTTTGCTACTTGACACCCTGCTCCTGCTGCAGACTGGCAGTCACGTCCAACTTTCGGTGGGTCATTTGGACGCTATTGACGCATTCGCGCACCGCCATCTGAGCACGACGCACAACTCGGAGCTGCGTTTCCGTTGGTTCACGCTGTCACTCCGCTCCTGTGATCTGCGCGTGCTGGACCGCACCATTGATTTCCTGAAGGAGCAGGGTCGCATGAAGTTCGTCCGACCACTTTTCCGCGATTTGTGTGCGGCTTTGGGCGTAGCCAGGGGTGCCGCGATTTTTGAGGAATGCAAGTCACGATATCATCCGATTGCTGCCAAAATGATTCAGCGGGATATTGAGAGTATGCAGGCATCCAAGAAGCATGCCAAGCCGATGTACTCAAACGACTTCAATGGCATCTTTGCGCACTGGCTGGGTCTGCCACAAGAATACTCGAGCTACTCGCCGTGGGTAGCAGTGCTACTTGGCGGACTCACAGTAGCTACGGCTGTGGCTCTGTCCAAGCGACGCTAAGGAATCATGCACAGAGAGAGTGAAGATGGCAACGATCGTCTACCACAAGCGATGAGCAATGGTACCGCAACGCCTGTGCCACAAAGGGGCGCCTCAACTCAACATCTATGTCTGCACTTTCAGTGAATGAATGGTTTGTTCTGACGGAGAGTCCTGTACCGGTGTTCCAGTTTACTTGGTCGTTGACGAACTTGGGGCAGCTCCTTGCTTTTCGAGGGTTTGCATCGAATGCAGGTCCGACGTGTCTACGGGTAAAATGGGTTCGCCACTCCATCGCGAATCTGAAAGCAGCGAAACAGCGATCACAAGTTGTGCTGCGATGTGTTGTATTTGAGCATAGTGTTTGCAAGAAGAATTAGCTCCACTGCGTTGACCTCATGGTGTACATGATATCGCACTATCGACCATGTAGACCAGTGCAAACTGGATGTAACAGTACAATGGTACCAAAGAATAGGGTTGGACAAGATAGTAGGAGGCGCGCCAGCGTCGTGCGCGAAAGGAAGCGCCGAGCTTGGCTACTTCGATGTTGTATTCCGGCCATAGCGCCGCTGAACTCGCAGTTTCCGTACGAACTCCGTAGTCCGAAGGTTAATGTTGACCCTGCATGGTTTTCTCACATCAACTATCCATGTGGCACGCTTTACTACTTAAGTAATAACTGCGCGAACGTTGGGTAGGCAAGAAGTAAAGCAACTTCACCGAATGTATCACCGTGTGTAAGTCGTTGGGCCTCTTTCCG
>JAHWLE010000278.1:0-28463 GCA_024679135.1 Phytophthora foliorum | reverse complement strand
CCCCAAACGGGCTGACGTGGATCCCCCAGGCTTCGAAGACGTCAAGGTCGACTATAATGTATGTGCCCGCGTGTTCACCTTCACGGATGCGTACCTTCACTTGCCGTTGGCTGGTTACAGCCGATCGGTGGTTTCGTGGCCGGCTCCCCTGGTCTGGTCTGGGTTGCAGCCAGCGGGTCCGGAAGCCATGCCTAGCGATGTCGATCATCCGCTGCGTGGGAGTATATCCCTGGAGCAGCTTCGCGTATGTGGCTCGATCCAGATCCTTGTTCGGCCTGCTATCGGCCGCTGTTTCGCCACGCACCAGCCGCACTGCATCACGCAACGGAAAGCCAGCCCGACGGGACAAGTTGGACAAAAGGGATTCATGCTCTTTCGTAAGACAAAACCTACGGTTTGGCAGAGAGGGTAGGGCAGATCGTCTTACTTTTGGCCATCAACGTGCTGTGATGATCTTGATTTTGACTTACTTTTGCTATATCCGTTCATTTTTCCCTATAGATTCCTATACTCAAGTCTTTTGTTGGGCAAAACGTACGACGAGGGGCCATACTGCAATCGAGGCACTGCCATGGGGTAAAAGTAACTTCGTTTCAGCAGCCCAGTTCTTTCAGCAGAAAACGAATCCCCCCCCCCAGCATCGCGTATTCCCTCGCCCTCATTCCCCTCTCGTCAATGGTGCAAACCCCTCCAATAGCCCGCCAAAAATCGCCTAGTGATGGTGACCCCGAATTCCCAGCACGCCACTCTCCCCCAGCTATACACGAGGAGCCGCCACTCAGTGCTGACAATGTTCGACAAGCGTGTACTTCGTCTCGAACCCAGGCCGCGTACCGAAGTTATCTTCGTGGCATCGCAGCATGGATTCGGGCCACTCAGACAGACTCTGATCGTTTTTTTTAGAAAGCAGGCGTTATTGATGTGAACGTGTTCACGCCAAAGCATTTTGAGGCTTTTTTGCTCGCCAAAATGAACGGAAGCGAGTGCTCCCTTAAAGCCAATACTTTAGGAGGATACAGAAGTGCTGTAAAGGACATCTACAGGCAGCGACGCCTGGCGCTTCCGGCAGAGTATACAGACGACATGAAGACATTTTTTGCTGGGCTCAAGAGAATCGAGGCTACTAGGAATCAAAGAGGTGCTGGCGAGGCTAAAATGGCTGGCAAAATGGCACTGCCGTACTCGGCTTATGCCCATATCTGCGAGGAGACATTGCGGCTTCCAGATGGAGGATTTTCACATTTGTTCCTAGCACTGCAGTGGAATTTAATGTGCAGGTCGCAATCCGTGGAGACAATTCACTCTGATCAACGGCAACTGGAAGACACAATACGCAGGGTGTGGGAAGAACGCTAGCCGTACTCGAATGCGATTCGACCGCATAGTACTTCTCCGAGAACAACTATTCATTTTTGGCCAAGTGACGGCAAGCTGCATGCTCTCCCGGAAAGTTCCGAGAACAACTATTCATTTTTGGCCAAGTGACGGCAAGCTGCATGCTCTCCCGGAAAGCTTTGAGTTCCCGAGCACGGACGTGCTGCACGCTTGACAGCTATGGTGGTTCGGAAGCGAAGCAGTTAGTCAGCCACCGTACAAGTCCGTGAGTACGTATGACCTGTCCACACGAAAAAAACGTCAAACATACTCAGAATGGCGCATGATGATGGAGCACATTTCGTCTCCGATCGAGAGAGAGACTGGTGCGTTTCCTCCTACTTCAACAACCGAGCAGCAGGCTGCAATGCTCTGCATCACTGGTGTTAACGGCCTGCCCCTCGGCCCCTCCGAACGTTCCCGCATGGCTACTCAATTGAAGGTCACGACGATGATTCGACTAGTTCGCGAAGCAGAACACAACAACAACAGAAACGCACGTACGTTAGAGTACAGGCCAAGGAAAAGGAGAAAAGTAGATTAAATCTACTCACCCTTCAACAGGATATATCTCTGTCGGCTTTGAAGTCTACATCACTCTACCATGAGCACTTCTCTTCTCGCTCGCCCTAATGATAGAATTTTGGCGAATCACAACTCACTATTTTGTTTGTCAGCTGACTGTCTTACGAAGGCTCGACACAAGTGATTGCAGGCTCGTACTATTGTCATGGGCTAAACCATGCTGGAGTGCACAGTTAGCGATTCCGTTGGCGACAGTCGCTGGGCGGCGCGTAGCTGGCTGGTCAGTCGTGTTTGCACCGCCGCAGCCATGGGCAGGTACGCGTGCTGACCGGCTGGCGGGCATCATAAGTGCCTAAAAGCCGGACTCAATCCTTCGAGTCGCTGGTTGATGTAAGCGCGGACGTCATCGTGCGGCGCAACGGGAGTAAAGTGGCAGCGCTGGGAATAGACACACTGCTCCGGCGCGCCTGCGACGCCAACGCACCCGTTCCGCGACAGTGAGCGAAGGCAGAGTTCTGAGTTACCTTGTCGCGGTATATGCTGGAGGTAACTTGCAGGTTCGCGATCGGCAGGGCGGTAGCGAGACTGGTCCTGGCGACGGCACCCAGTCTCCGTAGTTTCAACCGTGCGGCTACGATCCCCCGTCCTCGTGTTGGGCCGCGGCTGGGGGTAGGCAGACGACGTGGTGCGACGTAATTCCCGCAGGCTGCGTTGACGAGTGTCACTAACTCCAATGGAGCTGCACAGTCTGTGTCGAAAACCAGCGACGGGAACACCGAGTGACAGCAAACCACTCCTGCGCCGTCGGTGCCTGAAGCCACTGCTGCGCCGTCCAACTCGACGACTCCTGCCTCCTTGAAGGACGAAAGTGTGACTCAGAACTGAAGCTAAGGCCAGCGAGGAAATGCTGCAGGAGGGATGATGTTGATGTCATTACGTTTTCCAATATGGCTAGTGACCACGCGTGCAGTCTAATGGTCTTAGTGTTGCGTTGCATGTGTAAAACGTTGATGTTTTGTTCAAACTCCTTGAAGTTCTCCCTTTCGCTGCTTGGCTCGCTGAAGCCGCAACGAAGTCATATCTTCATATCGATTCATTATTCTTCAAGATGGCCCTGGCGGATTCCTGCCTACAGCTACAGTGCGCACTGCACTTCGTTTTTGTATGGGATAAGTTGAAGTTGTCCTTGTCCAAATCCCACTAACGCGCACATGCTCAGCGAACGCTTTGTTGGAAACATCAACAGCACAACAGGCTCCGGTTCAGTCCTGCAACACGCGACCTGGCAGTGACGAGCGAGTTCCTGACGAGAATCTCAACCGACCAGCTCGCTTTCGAACAGCTTGGTGTGGTGGCTGCGGCTTTGACCAGCGTCGTCTGTGGCGACAGCGTCTGCCCAGCTGATGGCGAGAACAGTCATGACCTTGTCAGCTGAGGGGCGTGTCCATATGCCCCATATTATCCGGCACCTTCCTCGATATGGTCATCCCTCACCGTGGGAAGAATGGTGTCCGAACGGCGAAAAACTACTGCCATCTGGGTCTCCGCATACCTGCTGAAGACCTGGTCATCATCCCGTCTCAACTCACAGCAAACACAACTTGCGTCTGTGGACCAAACATGGGGCAATCGTACTCGGCAGGGGTCACGCTGGCCGGCTGGCTAGCTGAAGCTCATTTCCTAATCTCCTCACTCGAGCTCACATTCAACAGACAGCTCTTGTGCATTCGAAGAGAGACTGTTCCAAGCAACATTCAGATTGGCCACTACTAGAATTCTGTCGAAATTCATAATACATGGATCAGTCGGGCAAGCATGAGTGGAATGAAAGAGAACGTGTTGGTGTATGTCCGCAGTATTCATCTTGGTGAGATGTGGCGGCGACGAGGCTGTTTATAAATCACGGTACTCGCCTCGGCACGTGCCCATTCTACACTGTCGTACGGAGATGGTAAAGGAGGTCATTAAATGACTCACATGAATCACTATTTTCATTGGCTAAAATTATGTTCCCTATGGGGAAAATCGCGCAAAATCAGCCGCTCTGTCCGGCCTTGGAAAATACAATGCCATATCCCGTATATAGTGTAGGGGCTATCCATAATAATTTATTATTGGGTTTATCTTGATTCAGCTATTATTGCAAAGTCTAGACAATATTTGCAAACTTCAGATCGCTTCTTAAAATGTCTTAGTCTTAATATACCATACAGTAGTTGAGTGGGTTGCTGAGAGGCCCAATCAACCACTCCTGTTTCGGCTAATCACGAGGTGGCTGGGTTGCTCCTCAAAACGTCTTAGTCTTAGTATACGATACAGTAATTGAGTGAGTGGACCAATCAGATAGTTGCAACCACTCCTGTTTCAGCCAATCACGAGAAGACTGGGCTTCGCAATAATAGCTGTATGGATTAATATATTCTTATTGCTGTTCTCGCTGCACATTAACTTATTACTGTGCCTGACCAAAAGCCCTACAATAAATATATATATATTCCGAGGCATGCGCTCTGTGCGTTGATTGGTAGCTGCGGGAAGCACCGTGTTCACGTAATGCACGCAGATCCTGCGAGAAATCTTGTAAATTACGATGTCCCTCTAGCAATCTTACGGCGGTAAGTTCAACCACGCTCGTGGCGATCCTGCTGCAGCTTGGAGAGCGCGCGGGTGTTGACGAATTCGCGCGATTATCTAATGGAAGAAGTATGACGATGAGAGAGCCATCAGAAGTCTAATCGAAGAAGTATGATGATAATGACGCGAATTCGTCAGCACCCGCGCGCTCTCCAGCCCTGTAAAACCAGCGACGCTAGTGCAAGACCACTGGGGACGGTTGTAATGAAAATGCTTAGAAACCTAGTTATCCGTGCGTGTCTCTCATACTGGAGCACGTGCGTACAGCCAGCGATAATTTACATTTCCC
Source organism: Phytophthora foliorum (assembly GCA_024679135.1). Classification (NCBI taxonomy): domain Eukaryota; phylum Oomycota; class Peronosporomycetes; order Peronosporales; family Peronosporaceae; genus Phytophthora; species Phytophthora foliorum. The sequence continues at coordinate 23,641 of JAHWLE010000278.1, read as the reverse complement.
CGTTGCACCGCGCTCAGATTCAATATTTCAACGTGGTTCTGAAACTGGATATCCAACCAGTTTATCTGAAACATAGAATACTTCACGGTTCGACACACCCTCCCCACCAAGTAAGCATTTCGAACTCCGACATTCTTCTTCTTTTGAGTAATGAACCCTTCCTTCGCTGGAGCGAACGCTACCGGCGTGCCCACGTACATGCTCAGTATCGCGGCAGCTGCCGAGTACGACGGGTACTCATTGAGCTCGGGGACGGCGTTGTCGGCACTGTAGTCACTGGAGTTGTCGCACTTTGTGATTCCGCATCTGCGTCTATGGGGACCACAGCCTCATCCGGCGCTACAGGTGGTGTTGCTGCTGGGATACCCCCAACATTCGCTGGATGGATATCACTTTGACAGCTAGCAGACGCACTAGCATTACCCCCATCTTCCTGTGTCACCGCATGGTCGAGGCTGCGCTTGGATTTTCTTCCGTTGGCTGGTGAACGGCGCATGCGTTTTGGTTGTCCCCCATCAGGTGTTGCCTTAGGCTTGTCCTTGGATCCTTTCGGCCGGTCTCGTTTCGCTTCAGTGGCGCTGGGCCGTGTTCTGTGTCTGCACGTGATAGCGCACCTCCACCCGCAAAATCTTGTGCCACTCCATCCAAGCCCGCACCGCTGCAGGCGTGATCACGTACAGGTCGATCTTCATGTGGGTCACCTCCGATCTGTTGGCTGTCCATTCTGGCAAAATATATATCCGCTGCTAGGAGTCCAGCAGGTTCGTCGTCGTGTTCGCTAGAGCTTATGCACGTTGTACTTCGTTCTCACGGCAAATCCAGTTGTGAGAGGCAGACCAGAGCACGTAGTGTCCTAAAATCCGGGATCAGTTTGCACGGATCAAATACGATGATGGAGCAGTAAACTGTAATCGGCGACATTACCTATATGTCAGGGGTATCCGTTGTAAAGGATTTGTTTTCTATAGCGAACTCAAGTAATATACCCGTGATAGTTTCAATAGAATTACAAAGATAAATACTCATCTCGTAGCGTTGATGCTCCAGTGAATCGATTTTTGTTGAGCGTTTGGAGCCTTACATCATGCTTCGCTCGCCTCGCCTGGGGTGGGGTCGACTTTGCGCAGTTGATGAGGGTGAGGCAGTTCGCATTGACGATGACATGGTGGAGCTGATAGATTTCACAGGCGTTTTTGACTCGCCGGTGGAGTTACCGACTACGCTGGCAGAAGTTGAAGCGATCAAGAATATGCGCTTTGAACCTGGAGCAGAATGGGTTGCACCAACAGACTTGTGTCGACATGGAGACCGTACAACAAAGACAAGAATAAGACCTGAGTTCAAACATTTATTTGAACACTCTGCTTACATCCATAACACCCACATGCAGGGTGTTTACCGTCTTGACCAAAATCGAGCACGGTTTTCCTTCGCCGATGGTGTGGTGTAGCGGGATCAGCCAAAACCTGGTTGAGGCTGGATCCGGCTTCCCAACAATGCCCAGACACCAACTAACGGATCCCCCCCCCCTCGATGATCTGTGATCTGCTGAACTTGGTCTCACCTTGTGTACCCGTTGGTGGGCTGGATCTGCTCTCTCGGCACTCCGAAGGATGCAGCGATGTGATTCTTGAACGTCCTGGCGGGACGCGGGGATGCGGAAGAAGCAGCACGGAAGTCTTCGCTCTGCTGCCGGTTATGGATCCAGATCCAGGGCGATTCAATCAAGCTCTGATCTGGCGGCCTGAACTTGATCCGGGGCCGGGGGTTGCCTTTGGGGTGTGGTTATCTCCTTTTCTTCCTTTCCTTGCGTTACTTGCCGCTTCCTATAGCGGGATCTGGGGGGGGTTGAGAAACCAAAGGATCTTCAGGCCAAGTAATACACTCCGTCGGATCTGGGGTATGCACTTGAGAATAGATCACTAGTGTAGGCAAATCTGGCCAATATATTTTCCAGATTTACGCTAACAGCTAGATCAACTATGTCTTGCCTTGCCGACACCTTGAAGGGCCAATGTAGTTCCCGGCGCTTGAGTACTTCAGAGCAAATTTGGTTCTGATTTACGGTTATGTCCTATCCCATCCTGGATCCAACCTCTACAATCACTAAACCTGCTGTGCGCGACTGAATCCCTTGCCATCCTCGCATGCGTCGCGATGTCAGATTACTGGATACCTTGGTGTAATCACCGGATTGCGACATCCATATTACCCCCATAATCACCGTTAAGGTCAGATCCAGATCCGAGCCCCGGATCCGGGATCTAGATCTGGGATCCAGATCCAACCCAATTGAGCCGGGTCGGGGATCCAGCCAGCCTCCACCACACGTGATCTTGATCTCGTGTTACCTGATCTGGGTTTGTCTCCATGTCAGTCGTCCATGTGCAATTCCTTGATGGTCCTTCGTACCCGTGGTAGTTAATGCTCGGGACACCCGCCATATAGTTATAGCTTCAGCTCCTCCTCGTGATCTGGGTCCGGTAGTGATAATAGGGCGCGATCCGCGAACTTCGTGCTCGATCTAGGACCTCTGTCCTGACTTCTTATCTGCCTCCGTGCATTTCCGCACCGTCTTCTTATTTGGTCTCTCGGTCGGAATCAATCCATCAGTCACTGTCTCGGGTTTATGACTGTGGTGCCTTCCGTATCTCCTCCGATCTCACTTTCTGGAAATCGCTTCACCACAATGGTTACTCCTTCAAGAAGTGGCACAAGAAGTTGGGGCTTTCGCTTATCGATGTAGCACGAGCTAACGCTTAGTTGACGCGGAAGCCGACGATAGATCTGAGTGGAGCTCGAGACCCGCACCGAGACTTCATTGTGCAGCTGATAGGCAAGGTTTCGTCAGATAAATGGAAGGAGGCACCAAGGGAACGACGAATTTTCTACGCAGACGCAAGCTCAGGTGAAGTGAATGAACAATTTTCTCCTGTAAGCACAGTGTCGGTTGCTGGTGGTAATAAGAATCTGAACGCGTCAGAGAGCCGCCAACAACGGTGTTCGGCAGTATCGTCGAAGCAGTTTTACAAAGATATGAATCGAAAGCGGCGGAGGTGTGTCGTGCGCAGATAGGAGGAGAGATACGCGACGGAAGTTACGGACGTATGCGTACTGCACAATGTCTGTCTTTGTCAAAATGTGCACGTGTCGAATGCGTTATACACATGCCCCCAGACCACGCGGACGTGCTGGGAGAATTTTCATCGCTTTTACCTGCCCCAGAAACGCTTCTCACGAACGGGAAAGTTGCGCACAAGTTCGCATTTGTAGAAGCTCAAAATAAATCCAAGTAGTGGTCGAACAGCTGTGCGTGCAATCAATTTGTAGCGACCATGGGTCGTGTCATGACGAGTACGAATCAAAGTGTGCATTTATCTTTGTTTCACTGTCTAAATTACTCAACTGCAGAAAACTCAGCTTAGACACAACATGTGGAATTATTTTGCTTTTAGTATGAAAGTGAAGCTACTCGCTTCGCTTTGTAGATGAACACCCGCTGTAGATCAGTTTTCCAGCTGCAAGGAAGCTGCAACTCTTTCACGACCTCAAAGGGCACACAGAATGCATTGTGGCATGAATCCCGGTGCCTTGGACAAAACATCAAGCAGCTTACGAGGAAACGCAGCAACATCATTCCACAAAGCTCCTCCTTCACATTCTCCACAACACTAGGTTCAAAGAGGACATTGTTCCAGTAGATGACCGTAGCATTCACGAACAGAGGTGTGTAGGAAATGTGCATGTTCGAGATGTCTCCGCAATAAAATTCTGTTCGGTCGCGAAGGTGGCATCCATGTGCACTATCCGTCATCATTGTCATGGCTAGGCTATGAAGGTCTCCACGTAGCTCAATACCAATAGCTTTATACGCGTTGATACCTAGCGCAACTTGTGTCACAATATTCTCAAGTCCTGACATCAAGCGGTCCAAGCGCTGCCAACAACGTGATGCCCGCTTCCGGCAACATTTCACCAGCATTACGATGTGGATCATGCTGGCCTCGTATGACCACTTCACGTGATACATCCGCAAACAACCCAGTCACCACCTGCTCGACACTGGAAGGAGACATCGGTGCTGAACCGGCGGCCACCGATTGTTGTGATGAATCGCTCGTGTCATCGCGACTGCTGGGCTCGTCGTTAGAAGCGATAGCGGGGGATGAGGGAACTGGGATCTCGTGTGGAGAGCTACTTCGTGGCGACGTAGTCAGAGAACTCGTTGGGGGTTGCGAAGTAGCAGGTTGTACGGGAGGCTGTGATGGAACTTGTCAGCCGGGAGATGGACTTCGTGGCGGAAAAGGTGTAGTGATAGTAGCAGCGGCCAATAGCGCTAGAGATCGTTGAGGACCGCTTGCAGTTGTAGAATTCGTATGTTGTCCAGCAGCTTGTTCACGAAGTTGACGAATTACGGCTGGTGGCCGTCCACGTGGCGGGGGGGGGGGGGGGGGGGGGGGGGGGGGGGGGGGAGGGGGTCGATGTAGATCTCTTCCCCAGGTTCGCATTAGAGTTCTCAAGCGTTGTTGGAGCGCAGCGGCAGCGTGGCCTGTCCGGCGCATTCGATGCGCTAGATCACGCCATGAGAGGCGAGACCCTTTGTCGACAAAAGCACGCGCGCGTTGTACCAATTCCCTGTCGTCTTCGAAACTGAAGCTTGTACGCATGATGTGTCGAAATGAACGACGCTACAGACACAGGCAAATGCTTCATCTCACTATCCAATTGATATATATTGGTGAAGCTAGCCGGGGCGACGAAGATGGGGAGAAAGGATATCATTGCGAAGTACAACGCCACGTAGGCCGTGTCACGGAAAAATCGCACTCTTGCAGACGCAATCATGCTAAAATCCGGACTTAAGTGCATATTTTCGATGCTGTTTGCCACATAATGCAAACTATTTTTGGGTTAGGGGAAATAGTGATGCCAGGTACGCGACGTGATTGGTAGTAACAAAAGCAGGTGGAAGCTTAGTTGAACTTCTGTCAAGGAGTGCATTTTGCACCCTTTCATGATCGTTTTCCTTGCAGGTTTTGACGCAAGCATCAAGGGGGTCAAAATGCACCCCTTGTTCGCGATAGGGTTAATAAATTGTACTTCGCAAAAAATGGCAAATCTGAAGGCGAGAGATTCGATATGTACGATATATTTTGTAGGCCAGAAATCTACGCGAAGACGCCTTGTGCAAGTTGGATTTTCCTATGCTGGGCTCAGTCAGAGTTATCGTACGCAGATCAACTGGTATTTCTGGACGAAACTGCCAGAGATGGGTGGCACGCTTTTCGACGCTATGCGTGGTCCCGGCAAAACACGAAAGTGATCGCGCGCTTGCCTTTTCGGCGCGGAAAAAGTCTGTCAGTGATGGCTGCGCTAGATGTATCCGGCACCATTGGGTGGGAATGAGCAGAGGGGGCATTTACAAGAGGAAAGTTCCATGTGGCTTTTCTTAAGCATGTCATTCCTCTTTTAAATTCGTGGCCACTGGCCTACCTTGGCCCACTACCGGCTTACACGTGTGCGCACGTGTATGAAGAAGCGTAGGTCTAATACACTTAGATTCAGTATACCTGCGACCCGCAAGTATAGTTAAACCTATTGAGTATAAGCTAAAAGGTAGCTTTAAGGTTTAAATTGACACCGAGGGCAGGGATGTTTATTCTATGATCACGACCTCGGTGAGGTCGTATATGTTCATGTAGTTGTTTACTTAGTGATTTAGGTGAAGGAACATTACGAAAGAATGGCTGGCAGCCAGAGATCAGCTAAAGGCACACCAACAAGCTAAGCAAACTATAATGCACTTTTCAAAAAAAAAATTCAAGTATAATAGATTTCTCTGTTACAATTAACAGTAGCCAGAACTCGCCCGCTTCCGTCGCTGGTGCTTAACTAGCTGGTGGCGGGGCTCCGAATTGGGCTCTGAAATAAATCACCTTAGCCCCATGCCAGACCCAAATGGCAATACTGACCCCCTCAGAGATGCGCAGCTAAAACGGGCGGAAAAGGCTCGAAAAGCACAATACTTGGAAGTGAATGTATAATGTACATGGCACGTACTGTGTTCAGCCACAGCACATGTCATCTGCTGTATCATCCCTTAGCCGTGGGCCCCTCGACTCGGCCAGGCACTGTATGGGATTAACTCCTGGGCAGTGTTGCAAAGATCACTTGAATGTTCTCTAGATCTTTTATCCGGTGACGGTTAACCCATCCGCTAAAGATTAAGAAAACGACCTCTACAGTATGATATCATCTATAATTAAAATTAACCTGCAACAGATGGTTAATCTAGTCCGTTCGATCAACATTTTGGATTTTATCTTTTTTCTAAGTCGCTCGAGCGACACGTCAAAGTTACGCAGTGGATTACGTATGCATCTTTCCACTCCAGCCGCAGTTCCACGCCGCCTCAAAATGATTTCCATGCTTGTTTACTCGTACGTATCAACACTGCTGTGTCTTCTGAGCAACGGTTGAACATCAAGTATATTCAATCAACGTGGCTTATTGTGCTTTGCAACCATTTTTGTTTCTACCAGCTATTTGGTGCATTAGTTGTGCTCGTACTTAGTGCTAAATGAACGAGTCTTTCCAAGGTCGTGTTTCAAGCACGATAAGGCCAAAAAATGGCACTTCTAGAATGTGCCAAATTAAAACCAAGTCATGTTGGGCCGCTATATTCGAATTGCGAATCCCCCAGGGTCCACCACCCGGACCCACAATCAAAATTAAAATCGAGAGTTGTTCCGTGCAAAGTCGCGGCATTCGTAGCAGGTTAGCCAGTCCGGCAATATAAGTGTGTGTCAAGGTAGTCTAATTATAGCTTCCTGAACACTCCTGAGTTTGTTATCAGGCTTGCTTCCTGCTGCGTCCTCTTAGGCCCCACTCTAGTGGTGTCACCTCTTAAATCTGCCTCATGTCTTCTGTCGTAGTAACAGTCCCGGGTTAGCCGAAACCGCAACCCTTTAAGTTGGGTGCCGGACTTGGTGCATTCTATCCGTGCTACAGCGTGTAGCTGCCTCGGACTAATTGCCCACATATATGCTACTTGCTGTTCTTGCCCGCCACGTTGCTCCTTGATATGTCTTGATTACGGATCTGCCAGAGGAACGCGTATCCTATGCCACAGAGCGCCCACCAGATGCGTTTCAGCGGCACTTTATTTCCTTGTGCCCATTTTCCGTAACGTCCGATAATGCGTTGGCACAATTTTCTCCAATGAGTGGTGCGTTCCTGGTGGCTATGTCCGGCAATTTACTCACTCTCTAGAATCAATTGGGTTTGGTTCGCGGTGCAACAGTACAATGACCTGGTCAAAAATGATGATACATCAGCAATCGATATTTATAGTTGCTTAGAACGCGAGGGCGTAGCGCCACTACACCATTGCCCGGCCTAACACGGAATAATCTCACGCAAAGCTATACATCTATATTTGGCTTAAGCCAATATTACACTACTGTACGCTAATCATCATTGAATCAGGATATGCTTCCACCCAAACGGAGACTCGAAAGCCGCGGCGCCAGCCTTCAGGCGATGCGTGGCGTTGGCGTGTTCCCGTCTAAACTTTGATGCTCTTACTGCTAAGTACTGGCGAGCGCGCACTTGCATCAAAACGCGCGCGAAGTCTGCAGACCGAAGTTGCTCACAAGTCAATCACCCTCCTTCCCCAAAGATGCCCAGCCAAGCTTCCCTCCACAAGCACTCTCCCGCTGAAAGGATCCGAGCCCTCGATGCCCATTATGCCGGCTATGCGAACTGGCTTGAGGTCGCCACGAGCTACGGCATCTCGCGGTCCGTGGCCTACCTTACCGTTGCCAGCACCCGTGTTGAAGATCTACTTCGTGGTGGCGCTCGGGGTAGCGTGGTGAAGATCACGCCGGAGGCCAAGGCGAAGTTCGAGAACTACCTAAACGGCAACTGCTTGGTAGAAAATATATATTTTCAAAATAGCATGCCATGAATACATAACATAACATATCCCAAAGTGGACAAGAATCACAGTTGCACCTCGACGAATTTGGTGCCTGGGTCGCACTTGTATACTGCCAACACGCGTTGCATGGTGCTCGTTCCGAAGTTTGTTGCGTCTACAGTCCGCTCGCGCGAGTTGCGGCCTCAATTTCGGCCTGCCTTGGCCTCCTCGTTGAAATAGTCGTACACCTGCACCATGGCGAGAAGAGTTGGTGCCTGCGTGTCTTCGTAATTATTTTGATATGGGAACGTAGAGCATTTGATGTGGCTGGCACGACGCTCTATGTAACTGCCTTGCTTTTGTTGTGCTTCGCGCCCAAATCAGACAGAACCTACACCTTTGTCAGGCCAAACAGGAAGTAGTCTCAAGCAAAGCGATATAGCTATATTTGGCGTTTAGCAAACATTACACTACTACACGCTAATCGCGATTGACTCAGTGCATGTTTTCATCCAAAGCGAACCGACATAACGCCACCAATACAGGCTTGATCTACGCACCGTGGACCATGTTTTCCATCTCCTCCACAGCCTTCACCGCATTACGCGCGTGCAGCCCCATCTTGGTCACCACCGTTAGCATATTGAATGTCATGCTGGCGTGGGTAGCGCGCTCTAAAAAGCGCATGCTGCGCTCCATAATCGTCAGTGTGACGCCGTTGTTGTCCACCATGTTAGTGCGGTCGCAGATGTCACCACGATGCAATGCCAAGATCTCCTTCATGTGAGCTTTCAGCGCCGGAAAGCAACCCTCGATAGGGTTGCACATCGGTGCGTAGGGGCGCAGGAGGACGGGACCATCGTGCTGGGTAATGCGCTGCTCAGTCTGGCGGTGAGCAGGTGCGTTGTCTAAGCCAACAACGACCTCCTTGCCGCCGTAGTTCGCATTGAAGTCAGGCGACACCTTGGCCGCATCGCTCGTCGATGATAGCGGAGTTCTGCTCAATGCGGATGGCCCCCCCCCTCTCTCCAGCTTGTAGACAAGCACACCCTTGTCAGAGTTGAAAGCGCACTGCACTCGCAGGTTAGCGCCCTCAGATGGCGGTAACACCAACGTAGCGCGCTCGCTTTTCTTCGCGCGGTCGCGGCCACGCTTGACGTACACGTTGTCGTTTGTTTCATCGAAATAGACGACTCTGTCGTCGTCTTGCTGGTGCTTCTTCAGCACCTTTGCGAAGATCCGGCGCATGGTCTTGTTTGACAGGTTGCACGTCATGGACTCGACGCAGGTCTGCTTGACCGTGTACGCCATACCTAGCAAACAGCGACTGATGGTCGAAGTCGACACCTGCACGTTCATGCTGAACGCGACCATGGTCCGCATCGTGACTGGCAAAGTACACCGCCTCAAATAGGAAGACACGCAAGGCGAATATACAGAGCTGGCTCACGTAGCACGGTAAGCAAGCTCGCTAGAAATCTTGGATTGAAAATGTCTAACTTGTACTGGTTGCACGTACTTCATACGACCCTAATGCTTTCGTCCCGCAACTACTGGAGATCTTTAAGGAACACAATCCAAAGTCCACGTATGCAGTGCAACGGATCGCCACTGATCATGGCCACCTACTCTACTATACACTGCCTTACCACCCAGAGCTTCATCCCGTTGAGCTGGTTGTTGCCGGATCCAGGACCGGTATCATCCTGAAGTACCATGAATTCACGGTATCGTAGATATGTACCCACAAAGCAGAGCCACTAGTTTAGCAGGCAGTTCGGAAATCGTTACTGAATACACAGTCCTTTCGTTCTCACATCGGTCTTCTGCTGTCCTCAGGCGTGGAGTCACACCAGCAAGCTTGTACGTGTTCTCGCCCGCCCTCGCGACGGAAAGATTCCATTGCACACTGCAGCGACATGAAGACGCTGTTTAGCGTCTCGTTCGGCAACTCCCAGTACGCATCCGTCGCTGCCTTCATCAACTCGGCTACGTTGTGCACTGAGCGCTGCTGCTGCTGGGCTTCATAGCGCCACGGCCAACATTGGATCGTGCCAAGATCTGGGAGATTGCTTGTTCTCGTGGAGTTAGCTCTCTTTTTTCGCCCTTGCTGATCTCGATTGAGGTGTCTTCGTGGCTTTTTCATGACCCCGAAATGCTGTTGTGCGAGAGGATGGGCGGCATCCCTCCGCGATTTTACCGCGAAAACCACTCTTGTGGTCACCACCGCTTCAATTTAAGCCTGCTCGCAATGCTCTGCACAACATTCAATTTGCCAACGCGGCCGCTTTATTTCCATGTGAATAATATTAATTCCTGTTGTTCAGATGCTGAATCCCTGTTGCTCATCATAACCTCTGAAATCCTGTTGCGTACCATGGAGTACCTGTTGCGAACTTAAGGCAACAGAAATTCAATACTGAAAAGAAGTTACAGATAATCAGACCTACGACCATGACTTTCTGTTAAGGAAGTAGTCTAAAGAGAAGCACTTGATGGAGCATTTAAACGGGCATGTTGTGGCACAGTGGGGTCACGAAAGTGCTGACGCAATCGACTGCTTGCCAACAGGTCGCCCCGGACCGCCGACTGTCGAAGGGGTACCCCGTTGATTCGGCTGGATCGTAGACCTTATAACTCACCTTTTGTACCCGAGGCTGGGAGTGTTACGCTTCCGGGGGGCGCGAGAGAGGAGTCAGTTGTGGTCAATCCGGTGGGGTGCTGGTCTGCTCCTTCCAGGGAAAGGTGGGGTGCCAACCGCACGGGTATGCTTCACGCGGTCGTCACTGTAGGTGATCGAGTCTTGAATCGAGTCGGTTACTTTGGGGGTATCATCGGGTATGCTTCTTGAAGCCCTTTTCGTTGCTTGCCGCCTCCTCTTGGCGGGTTCTTGAGTAAGAAACGGATGTATCCAATCGCACCCTGGCCAAGCAATCCAGGTGTGGCCGTGTCTCCTTGGTCGGCAAGCAGGTTCTTCGTCGGGTGGGCCATTGTATCTCCCTCCCCGGAATGCGAACGCCACTTATGTCTTGCAAGGCATAAGCGAATCTCTTTTTCAAAGGTAAAAGTCCTACCGATCCTTCTCTCTCTCCCCACCCCGCTTGCGTGTCCAACGATTGCACATCACACCTTGAACTTCAATCTGTGTACCTTAATCCCGGTACCTGTGTTCTCCGGATTTTAGATCCAGAGTCTTGAGGGGATACCATTTTGCCCAAAATAACCTTTTCTTTTGATACAGGTACGTAACCTAAAATAAACTTGGATATAGCGTCCCTTTTAAAAACCTGTGACCAAACTAATACCTGTTATATTACATGTAAAAATAATCCGGAGTTCTCGTTGTGGTCATATTCACCGTGAGATAACATGATTGTACCGTATATGTAATACATAATAACATATACGTATACAAACTTGAAGATAACCTTGTTTTAATAATGGATATCCTAATGACACTTAGTAAAATCCAATGAATGTTGACTGTAGCGACTAGGGAAGACATCAAAACCCAATACCACAGAAATGTGGCACGAAGACAGTGGGTCAAACGAAGATAGCATCCTCGTGGGTAGTGGGTCAAACGAAGGTAGAATCCTCGTGGGTTATACGACAGGGAACGTTACCACCATGTAGTGAGAGAATCTGCCAGGCAGTAGCCTTCCTTCGACAAACGAAGCAGCTCACTGTTGGTAAGCTTTACACTGTAAGGTCGCAACAAAAGACGCTTTGCTGAAATCAGCATATAAGGACTGTAGAATGAGGGAGCTTAGTCACACACGCATTGAATTGCGCCTTGTCCGTGTCCATTATGACGTATTGAGGTGCAAATGGAATTCCATGAGTCTCAGCACAATGTTGCGAATACACCATCCGATATCTAGCTTGCGCTTTTGCGAAGTACAGACGTATGCAAGAGGGAAAAAGTGGCAGCTGTGGTCAGAGTATCCAAACGCAAACACCGAGTAGCCGTGGATAGCCATGCTGTGTGTGCTATCCAAGTATAAAATCGTTGTGCTGTCGCTACGACTCTGTACAGCCACGTTTTCACGGATTTGACGAATACATGTAGTACCAACGCGAAATGGATACGCTTCTGAGCCATCGCCTCAACGCGAAACAGTGCAGATGCTACCGGGGCGTGGATCACGTTGCGTGTCACACAAAACCATCATGTCAAGGTCTGCTAGTGTTGTCAAATCTTGCTGCTCGTCGAGATACCCGTCACAAATCTCGATAATTGGGGTCGTAGCGTTCATAGGATTGTTGCACCTCCAATTTTTCACGAAGTCCACGACTTGTTGGTTTCTAGGATAGGGGTCTGACAATTCCTCTTCGTGCACCATACTACAGATGACGGCAAACAGTCGAGCCGCTGTCGTCTTCACGCCATAATTTAGTCGCTCCGCGATAAATGCCTTCATTTCCAGGGTCAATTTTCGCTCCGTGGGGCTAGATGACCCATCGGTATCCACCAAATGTGTGCCGTGTTGAAACGCCTCGCACGTTCCGGATGATAAGCAAATTTTGAATTTGTATCTGCATACGCATGCATTAGTATCACCATTGTCTGAGTCATCCTTTTCAGACCGGCGAGGATGACAGCGACGCGAACGACACTTCGTAAGCTGAACTCTCGTGATGTGCACAGAAGCAGCAAGGGCATAATCCTTGCTGAATAGACGATCGATTGTGCAGTTAGCTGAGTCATTCTTAGTTATGCTGTTTGTTGGGAGTACCTTTCGGTACGGACCAAAAGCCTCCGATGCCGCCGTTGATGACCAATCTTCGTCCACCTTGGTCTGCTTCGTGTTTCCATCTCGTCTGCGCTGTCGGAATCAGACGAAAGGAGTGCCTCCAAGTAGTTGTAGTTGGCGTTTACGTTGCTCTCAATTGCAAAGTGCAAAGTGCTAGCTCTAGGGTTTGACAGCTCAAAATACGATCATGTACTTATCCTAGCTAATGCAATGGTGGCTGCGCTATTTTTGTCAGTGGTTTCCTTTTTATTTTTGGTGGTGTCTCCTGTTTGTGTGGAAGGCACCCACTGAATACCTTCCAAAACCCCTATAAAACGGTTTGGTCACTTTTATTCGGATAATGTATTTATATTACGAATGGGTTTAATGCGCACCAAAGTGGTTGCTGGAACGCGACCTTCGGGTATAGTGGAGATCAGTCACGCGATTAACCACGTTGCCGGTTAAGAGTCGCATTAGAATTGTTTGATGAGACCAAAAAGTGGTCTCACCAAACAATTCCTCCCGATTAAACTTTTAATGCGCGACCTTTGGGAGAGGTTTAATCCCTCTTCGTTTTATACCCCTCTTTATCCTCCCTTGGTCAGCTTTTATCCCGCATAAAACTGGACGTATCGGAAACCGGCGTCCATAACCTCGATTAATCGTTTAATCTGGTCAGACCATTGCGTTCTATAGCGCTTAAATGGCTTGATGATTGTATGTCGAACGATTACGGACATATCTAGTCTGGACGAACTTTGGAAAAATATCTCTATATCTAAAGATCGCAGGAGGCGCGAAGGTGTATCCTCGACCCCTTGGTGGCAACCGCGTTGGCTTCCGTTCCCTCCGCATATGAACGTACCGACAGAGCTCCGTGACATCCAAGAAGTTCTCGTCAGAGCCGAAGTGCCACATGTACAACCACGGGGCGACGTCCGGCCTCGAGAGACAGGATGCAGTGAGATAGTGGCGAATACGGACGATTCGGGCGTGTTCAACTCTCATGAGTTCCTCCATCACCCGCCGACGAAAATCTTTAAGAGTCGTGAAGCCTCGCCGGCGCTTGTTGGGCAGCATTGCTGCAACTATCAACAACTTGGCATCCAGCATATTGGACGTCACGGGCTATCCAGGAGGACAGCGCTATGGCAGCGAGCCAGTGCTGGGAAACTCGAAGTACCATGGGGATTAACTATGAGTACGAGTAACGCTATTAGCGCGTGGGGCTGTCTGTTTACTCTCGTAGGAGATCCTTCAATCGACTCTTGGGTCGTTTCACTCTGTCCTACGATATACCCAAGTATCGTCCTTCTGGTGGTCGTCCACGAAAGCTACAACAGCATCACCAGGTTCTTGGTCTCTTGATGGCATTTTACGTTGGGGCCATGCACCACAAGTCACTCTGCTCCATGTTTGGAGTTCCGACTTCTACGCTGAGCCGTGTGCTTACCGACGCTGAGGATGCAATGCAAAAAGCACTGGCTGGATTCTCACCAGCGCGGATCGTGTGGCCGACATTGAGGCGACAGACGGCTTTGGGACGACTTACAGCGGCGCGGGAGTCGCTCCTACCATTCACATGGGGCTTCATTGACGGGAAGAATTACCGAGTGAGCTGTTTCACCCCTTGTCAACATTGTGTTACAGTAACTATTTCTAACTATAGCATCTTGACGAATGTGTTATGATTTCTGTGCTTCGTAGGTGCAGGAGCCCCCACATCGTGACATCCAAAATGTCCACTACAACGGATGGTTACGTGCAGTATTTGTGACGGGCACATTGTGTTTCAGTGCCGATGGTCTTATACTTTGGAGCAAACACAACTATCCTGGCAGTTGGAACGACTCCGATACCAGTCTGGGGTTACGAGAGAGGCTTCTGGATCCAATACTGAATCCCGATCCCCGGTAAGGAGTGACTGCAGACAGCGCTTTCCCGTGTGGCGAAAATATGATCGGGCGTATTATGACGCCTCTAAAAGGAGGCGACCTCGGCCGACTTGTGGCGTCAGTTCGGGTTGCTGCTCAACGGAAGTCCGGAGCGATCACTTTCATCCGCCAGAGTGTAGAAAGAGGCATGGGTTCGATCGAGAAGGTGTTTCATCGATTGTTGCATTCATTACCCTTCGACAAGGACAAGCGCAAGCTACGACTCGACAATTTGTTTAGGCTAGCTAACTACAGAGTGCGAACAGTAGAGGTAAGTCAGATCCGCACTACGTTCGTGTACGCGAGAGAAGACAACAGGTAACTTTTTCTTATGCATTGTACAAATAAGCATCGCTTGCACCGCCGCCTTACTTCTTCTATAAGTTCGACAACACCATCAGCATTTGATCATGGCGTTGCCTGATTTCAGCGCGGTCTAACTCCAACCTTTCCTCGTATCGGCGTTTGTTTTCCTCACGCTCCAGCTCGAGCTTGGTTTCACGAGCAGCATCTAAACGGCGTTGCTCCTCACGCAGTTCTCTGGCCGCTCGTATTTCATATTGTCTGCGTATTTCGGCTGCCTCAACCCCTTCGCGGCGAACTTGCTCTCGCTCGACGCGTTCTCTTCTTTCAGCTTCGAGTCGCTCCTCCCTTTCGTCTCGGCGCCTACGCTCTTCATTTTCAGCTCTCCGGTCGCTGTCTTTCTGGAATAGAAGCAGCATGCCTATTAGCTCGCTACCTGCGCTCGATTGTTTCTTTTCTGCATCGTCGATATCCTCTTGAATCTCATTGAGACGCTGTTTGGCGCGGATGCGCTTCGCGGTATTCGTTCGCGGCGATATGTCCGGTGACGGCCAGCACAACGCGTAGGTGTCCTCTCCGTCGGTGTGGGCGCAGCTGATGCGGTGTCGTGCTGGAGACATTCTAGCCGTCTTTCTCGTGGTACACCGCGGCGAGTTGGAGGTCGACTCGCTTGGCCTCGGGTGGACTGTGAGGCTGAATCGACGGCCCGTCGATCGTGGTTGTCGGCGAACTAACGGCAGCAGCGGGACTCTCGTTCTGTTGGATGCCACCCGCAGATGGCACTACCTCTTCTTGAGAGTGATTTGTCGCGTCTCCGTTTGCTGTTCCTTCCTCGCTGGAGGGGTCTTCTCCAGATAGATTGAAAAGCGGAGCTAGAGTAGCATCGATAAGTCCTGTTCTCGTCATAATTGCACCCGCTACCTGGGTGGTTGGTGTCGATGGTGTCGGTCTCTGAGCATACTGGCTAATATCATCTCTGTCCAGCAATGATTGAGAAGACTCATTTGCACCACCTTCCCCACTGCGATCTTCAATCCCAAGTCCCCCGTCTGTATCTAAAACTTCAACATCGGTGTTCTCACGAGCAACTTCAGGAGAAACTCCTGCATCACGCTCGCGAACTGCAGGAGCCGGGACGGACGCCATCACAACGCGTCTAGCAGGTGCCTCGGTGTTCGTAGCTTCCTCGACCTCTTCATCCAAGGCAGCGTCGTCCTCGCCCTCGTCCAGACCATTGTGCGACGTATGCACGCCGCCTTCGACCTCTATCTTCATCTGGATCTCCTTCGCCCACGCAACCGGTTTCATACCAAACGGGACCTCGCCACTCCCAGTCGACTTGGGTTTGGAGTACATACTCTTTAACTTGCGGCGTAGAGTCTCAAAATCGCGCTCAGGTGACGTCCTGTTGCGGTTGGCGTTGTACTGATAGTCCTCGACACGGTCGAGGGTGGTTTTCTACCCCTATAATATTTGATATGAGTAGATTCCTATCAGTCTCTTTAACACGGAAATAGGTTTCCCGGTCTTTGGTACGGGCTGGTTTTTACAGAAACAGCGAAAAACGTATCACCGATTTACATATTATAGACCCTTTGATAAGGGTAACTAATTCAATAATTTCGGCCAATCGTTGACAGCCAAATCATTAGGTTTTTATTTTCGATCAAGCTGGAGACACCTTCGTAGAGAAATGATACTACCTCCGGACATTCAATACTTCCAATTTCCATTCGATAGATCGACTGTTGATATCATGAACTACATAAGTATCGGATCAGTTTTTCGAGAATCGCAATGAGCGCGCATTTATGATTAATTGAAATTTGGCTCTAATTCCCATCACATTCTTCGCTACCTTCAGAATCAGAGCTATTACCGTCCTCGTTTGCGCTGAAATCATCATGAATTTGAATATGAGCACTCAGATCAATCAGATTCGCTCTAGCCTTGTCAATACAGCCTTGAATAGAGCTCGGCAAAATACTTTCAAAAGCTGTGTTCAATCTCGTTCTTACCTGTTGAAACGTTGTTTGTACGGTGTATTGGCCACCGACATCGCCTTTCACGATCGCCCAGACGTATTCAATCGGTTGTAAGTCCGAACAGTACGGAGGAGTGAACACAACATCGTGTCCCTTCTCCTTCCTCATTGTAACAATCTCAGGTTCAACATGCTGAGCGATGTGTTGTGAGAGTTTGGCCCACATGATGGCCTTTGTATCGTTTCTTGTGTGCTCGATACCATATAAATCACAGGCCGCGTGCATGACTGACTTTCTACTGCCTTTTTTTGGTGTTGTTGCAGGCAGTTTTTTTATGATACTTCGCACTGTCCATGACAATGCGGCAATGCTGAAGTCCACGACCTTCGAGACACGTGAGCAAGGTCTCCATCCACTTGAAGAAGTACTCGTGGTTGAACATCCCGTATTAGTCCTTCGTTTGTTTGCCGCCTTCAAATATATCCAGCGTCTCGGTTAGAAGCAGAGCGGAATCAGCTTCTGTGTGGACTGCGTCTGGCAAATTTTGGTCTTTATCCATGATCGCAGCAATAAAGCACAGACGCCGCCCCTTGTGCGTGGCCTTGATCACGCCAGGATCTGTTGGATCGTATATCGAGTCGTTGTGCCTGGAGTAGTTGTGGTGGATATAACTCTCATCTAGATAAATCGTTCGGGTCTGATCAGCAGCTTCACTGTTCATGAGTTGCACGTAGCTATCGCGCTTGGCCTCATTTTCAGCTGACATTCGGTATCTCGATCCCTTCCGTTTGCCGCGTTTGAAGCCAGATCGCTGTACAAAGCGTTGGACAGCGCGGAGTGCAGACGCTGTAGCGACTTCATCCGTAATGTCCACAGTCAGTGCATTTTGCTGAATCAAATGATGCATAACATCTTTAGCTACAGTACGTTCACGGAGCGCACTGCGGTGTCGGATGAAATCGCGCACGGAGTGCTCAACAGTTGCTGACAGTGGAATGCGACAAGGCTTGCTTGCACGTTTGCGGGCGGCATAGCGACGGACACAGACTTGTGCTCCTCGAAATCAGCCCAAACTTGACGGACTGTGTTTACTGATCGAGACAATAGGCGGCCTACTTTCGCAGCGACAGACTCTTTTTGGCGCAATTTCACAGGTCCCGACTTCAAATTAGCTGTAATGACGAGAATATCAAGACGCGCTTGAAGTGTAAGGGATCTGCCACGGTTTGAAGTCGCATACTCGTGGGCTTGCATGGCGACAACTTGTTTATCTGAAGGCTCTGTCCGGGATCGCTTTGATGGCGGCATCTTGACACTGAAATCTGTTGTCTTCGACCATCGTTCTCGGCCATATTTAGATTTGACAGCCTATACAGGTTTAGCTGTGCAACACCCCGATTTAGCAAACAAATCGATTCCATGTGCATATCGGCTTTAGCGAGGTACAACTTTGTACAGTCATAATACGCTTCAGACATTGGACAAAAATGTCGAGGGGCTAGGCGAACATGTTTGGTTGCCGGTGATGACTCTCCAACAAAGAGGCTGCTGCTTCGTTTCTAGTCATATTTGAGGCATAATATATTATAGCTACACTGAAAAGCTGGGATAAGTCGGGATTAAAACAAAAAAGTTATGGCATAAAGTTTTACCGATGCTGTCGACCTCTGTGAACAGCCATTTGCTCCCACATGTTGCGTCCAAGAGGGAGGATTGTCTCCACGACTTGGCACAACAGCATCTGCTCCGGGACTGTGTAATTGTTGTAGCCTTGCCGTCTGCCACGCTGTTAGCGTACATAAAGAGTTTATCAGTAAGAGTTATCCGTGACGGCCGTGTACGTGTGCGGGGGGGGAGGGCAGTCAAACGTAGCCCCGCCATGGATTGTCGTTCTTTCTTTCTCGTGAAGGAGGGGGTAGCTCTTTGCTGGAAGATCGAGGTATGAGTATGGGCCTGGACAGACGAATTTGGTGAAAATAACCTACAGTTTAAAGGTGCAAGCATCTTATGTTCAGTATGTAAACAAATAAAACCTCGACTCGTGCTGATTGCCCTTCCTGCTACAGACTTTAACATCAGCCGCCTGTATTGCTGTTGGTATCGGGAAGATGCTGGATGTCGCGATGCGTGTAGCCACTCCATCCGCAGCGGCAAACAAACCAAAGCTTGTCGCCGTACGACACAGTCACTTGCTCACCCTCCGTGGCATTGGGGACAGTAACAGCAACGACGGTGTGGTGATTTCCTATCTGCACCTCATGGAATCGCGCCGTTGGGCTGCACGCGTGATTCATCCGTCTCAGCAAGCCGCCTGCTTTCAACGCGTCGATACCAGTGTGCTTGTTTCCAGTCGTACGTGTCTGTAAGTGCATGCGAAATCCCTCATTGACGGGCCCGTTCCGACACGGCGGCCCGAACAATTATATCCGACCCAAATACTCCCCAATCACTTCACCAGCAGGAATAAATGACTTCGCAACCAACCCGCGCATACCAGTTCGCGTACTTCTCACAATAGCAAGAGAAGGACACTCGCTTAGAGAATTGCCACATACACCGCCGAAAGCGCAGTTACGCTCGTTGTAGAATCGGCTCTCTTTGGCATTGAAACAGGAAACCGCATTGCACTGATCCTCACAGGCACATCCTGCGCCTCCGCGAATGCCCACGCTCACGTACGGGAACTTCCAGTGACGGGGGTTGAACTGCTCCCGCAAGAAACCCACATCATCGGTCCATTCAACAGGGACCCATTCTTCTCGGGCAACAACCAGGACAGGGTTTGGGCGGATCGGAGAGGCAGCAGAATCTGTAATAGGAGACGCTCGCGTCAGCCAGGAGATCTGCTCAATAGCCTCGGAGTCATAACCGTCAGACTCGAAGGCTTCTGCGAACCAAACAGGAACTTCACCGGGGGGCGTGGGTGGAAGGTCCGACAAGCGCTTGACCCGTGGCTTTCGAATTGGACTGGGAGACCACGGCGCCACCGTGGACGACTGCGACAGAGGCATGGTAGAAGGTTCCGGCAGGGGAGCCCACGGGGCTTCCGTCACGGTCGACTGAGAGGACAGAGAGATGGGCGACTGCACACCTTTCTCCTGCTTCAACTTCTCTGTCGACTGTGACCGTCGCTCAGGCGACCAGATCGCTAGGATGGAAGCTTCAGTGTCGTCACCGTTCGGTGATGGCAGCACGCTCCTGCGATCGACGTTGGATGGTCCTTTCGAATATTGCGAGCATCCACTCGAGTAAAGGGAAGAGCACGAAAGCTGGAAGTCAGACAGCGAAACCACTTGCATGGTCGCTGCTTCAAGGATCAGAGGGTGCCTCACCACAGGGCCCGAACGAAGACACACACAGAACGCCTAACCGGCCGCACAACCAGACTTCGTCTATTTCGCCCGAGGCCCCGTACGTGCTGCTGCACCCGAACTGGACGCTCGCTTCTTTAACGAACTCGAGGTCGTCATAGTAGCTAAAGTCGACAGTCCATACCCAACAGTTGATTAGAGTACGTTAGCTTCTGCAGTACAAATCGAATACGTACGTTGGTAGGGTCCGTCGTAGTTTGCTTGGACGGATTTGAAATACGCTACACGAGACTCCTCCAGTCGCTGTCTAGCCTCTTCAGGCCACAGAGATACCTGCAGAGATAAGTTTTCGTTAAATGGCTGCGTTTGGCACAAGTGGACATACTAATCAGGAGAGACTCACAGCGATTGGACGCCAGGAGGCAGCCGAACCGGAACTGGAAGACGACGATGTCGTGCCCTGTACGGCAAACAAGAATAGGTGCTCGTGAGTTGATAGAGTCAAGGATCCAGATCTGCCCAACCCCCACACGCTATCGATACCACGTTGGGGGTTCCCGGCGAATCTTTAAATGAAAGAGGTCCGAGAACGCGCGCGCGAAAACTGTGCTGCCACCCAGTGAGTGTCTTTCAAAAAACCCATAAATCGTTTTATGCCTAGGGGGAGGGGAGATTGAACCTGCCATAAAAGCGTGATTAAATATAATTTCTTTGGTGAGACCAAAAAGTGGTATCATCAAAAAAAAAATTAAACGGCTTTTATCGGCTTTAATGACACACCCTAAACTTACAACCGATTAAAAATAGACTTGGTTTCGTTATGAGAGGCACGCACATTCAAACCTAAGCTTCATGCGATTTTTAAAGGTTTCGAGGCGCGAAATTTGCGCGCGCTCGGGTCCGCGGCGGCATCGGAGACCCGCACTTCCCGTTTCGCCGCGACGAAGAGAAGCAAGCATTCTTTCACCTCTACGTAAGTGCGTGTTTGGGAGGTGGCTCTCGCTGCGTCGTCTTGTAAAGCCTGGCGGTTCCCTAGTACTCATCTTTGCTTGATTGGTTGCCCGTTGGATACATCGCTACTTCCCCTCAGGCGTGCCCGTCTTCGAATACCGGTGATCATTCGCTCCCTCAACCTCGATTAATATCTGCCCGAGCTGAAGTCGAGTCCAAGCAGTTCCGGGGTAACTCCGGAACTCCAACCTCTCGGTACGATGTGAAGTCGTACATTCTTGGTCGTTGAACGCTGATTTAATCTGGCGGTGTACAGGGGGTTTACGAGGACCCGTTCGAAGCATAGTCTCTCTTTGGATACCATCGACTTTGGAGAGGAGGGCGCCGGGGAATCCTCGCACAAGAGGGTGAAGACAGAGAAGAATCTGGTCGATTTGGGGTCTCCTCTACCCTATCTACGATCGGGTCAAAGCTTTGCGCACCCGCTTGTGTTGGAAGCAGCTACCATGCAAGTTTCATCTCTGTCGGATTTCCAGTTGGCGCCTCGCGACATGGCTCGCAAGACCCAGATCGTCGTCTCAAGTCAGGAGACCGAGACGGAGCCTTCTTCTCCGGCCTCACCCATGCCGAGTCACGCGACAACGGATGCGTTTAGTTCCCCATCGGCCTACTGTTCACAAGCCACTACGGTGGCGCCGTGGACGCCTCCGCGCGGCAGAGTACGGACTGACGATCCCCGTCTTCGCGGCCGAAAAATCCCGGCTTGGTTCGCAGGGGTGTACGAGTCGGACGGGTATGACACGGACGCCTTGGCGATTATTGCGCGTATTCCTCGCTTGGCCCCAAGGTCGGCCTCTTCCTCTCGGGCTAGCTCACCCGGCTTTGTGATTGTCGGAGACACTGCTCTCAATTCTGTCAGAGACGAATGGGTGCCCGATGTTTGGCCCGCCGACGTGAAACTACTGAGCGCTCAACACAACCCGCGCAACTGGAAGTTCACTCGTGTGTCTGCCGGTGTTCGTGGTGGCGTGGGATGTGGTTGCTCCCGCCGCTGCAACGCTCTCACATGCCTAAACGCCCGGCAGAGCAGGTTCTGTACGGACTGTAACTGCGCTTTCGCGGGGGCGTGTGGAAACTCGCTGCGCGAGAGCACCGCTCTCAAGATCTGTCGGAACACGCGGACGGGGATGCGAGGACTGGTTGTCTCACAAGCCATCCCGGCGGGGGAGGTGATTGGGCCGTATCTTGGACACGTCCAGCTCTTCGGGCCGCCATGCCGCAACGCACCGGCGAACGAGGGTATTCGCATGCATTTGAAAACGCGCACTACGGGAAACAAGTATATCGGGATTGATGCCCTGCACGAGGGTGGCCTCCTCCGCTTGATGAACCACCACTGCAACGCTGCGGCGCGCTTCCACGAAGTCCATTGAATTTTTAGTTGAATTAGTTATAGACGGGAGGCTCACTAACTGTGGTCGGAGATACTGTACTATCCTGGCGAGGAGGTGACCGTCTCCTACGGAGACAAGCTGTGGCTTTTGTGCAGGTGCGGATGGTGGGGATGGCAACACCGCCATCTCTGTGGCCTGACCCTTTCGTCTTGGTCGAAGTTGTATGACCACTCAGCCCCGATCTGCATGGTTTCCTCGCTTGACTCGTAGGTTTGACATCCGTGTATCTACGATTGTATTTCTTGCAGTTCAGTATACAAACTTTCAGACGTTCCCTCCTCTTGTAATTACAGCGCTTCGCGATTTCAAGACGGATCTGGCAGTCCCGATACCCCGTCATATTCGCTACTGATTCAGATGGGTTCAATACCAGATCCTTTGTATAATTTGTATTTTACTATTGATCCCTCGTAAAGTGCTTATAATTCGAAACGACTTAAGACGACAGGTATCACATTACTATATTTTCAATTCTCGAGAGTGTCTTCTCATTCCAGATTCGGCCCCCTCCAGCTCAGGACATATCTTCGTCTGGCTTCGTGGCTGTCATGGTTCGGGTGAGCTGGCTTATTACCTCTAGAACAATCTGCTCGAGAACTAAACGTGTATCATGTGCGTAGCAGCGAGGTCGTCGTCCAGGATACCATAACTACAGCTCGAACGAGCAAATGCTTCTATGCACTGTGGCAGACAAGCACAAGCCCTCGGGGCGGAATATGTGGGAGGATGTGGCCCAGGAGTACAACGAACGTCGCGGAAGAAGCTGGCTTGAGCGCGATTATGACTCCCTACGCAGAAAATTCCGCAACCTGTACCGAAAATCAAAGCCGACTGGAATCAATGGTGAGATCCCTCCGAATCTCCGCCCCATCGCATTAGCTCAGGAGATCCAGCGTGCCATCGAGCGTAAGGCAGGCGCGCACACCTCACACGACGGATTCGACCGTGGGCAAGACGACGCACACTTGCTGCGCGACGTAAATGCTGTGATTGGCATCAATGAGGGCGAAGATTCTGCAACTGGCTTGGATGCAAACCGGGGG
>JAHWLE010000277.1:0-28486 GCA_024679135.1 Phytophthora foliorum | reverse complement strand
ACAAACCTTTTGCAGCTTCGCGACGCGCTCACGCAGCTCGACGTTTTCATCTAGTGTTTTCTGCAGTAGTTCCAGCGTGCGCACATGCTTGGAGCGCAGCTTTTCCGACACACTGTCCAGGATCATCATGGTTCAAATTGGCAGTCTGATTGAATCCACGAGCGTGGCTCTAACAAAAATAGAGGCTTTGGCAAAGTACAAATTTGGCTTTACGATACTTCCAGGTTTGACCCGTTCGCTATGCTGACGGGTTGTGTTGGGCCCATGGCGGCGGCAATCGATGCAAGCGGGAGGGATGCAGCCGTCGCTTGTACCAAAAGTACGACCATTACTGCGTTGACCACGCATCGCTGAACGAGGTCAAGACGACTTGAAGCGATGATGGTCACGCACAAATAAAACATCTCATCGTAGTTGACGCACCTGCTCTCTGACTGGACTGCCAACCTTATTAGTACGCAAATGGTCAGCCCCGTCCATGAGTGTGGTGGTCGGGTACGATGAGTATGAAAGACGCTTTCAGCATCACAAAGCCGACGTTGAGTTAAGCGATCTAGAGATGCTAATTGAAGCAAAGCCCCCCCCCCCTATCATGAAACATGCACAAGACTATTTACGCTAATTTACTACTTCATTTACCCTTTTTACAGAACACAAACGACCAATATAGGAAACGGGTTAGTGGAGACGATTCATCATTTCACGCTCTAGGGCCATTTTTTCCAAAATTTACCGCTGTATAAGAACATAAGATATCGAATGGCCAAAAGGTTCAAACAACAAAGCGCGGTAATCACCCATGATTAATGAGTTAACAATCATTAAACAGAGGATCTATTTTTATGTCAAGCTTGGACAGTCACCATGGGTGTGACGTGCGGGATTACGTGATTCGAGGGCATTTTAGGTAGGATTTGCCGCTGGTGATTTAGCGCCATCACCCGCCCTATCACGGACACGCACTCTGCATAGTCTGAACAGTTGGTCTGATTTAGCCGAAAGTACCGAAAAACCAGGCTCCCTGGGGTGGGTTGAGGCTCGTAAAAAGTCTGTAAAAAGTCTTGGCTACATCCACGGCATGCACTGATTTCGGCGTTTGATTTAAGTGAGACCATTAAGGCCTTATGTCTCCATTCCCCAGCAGTTGGCGAACCGCACAGAAGGTCAAGACATCAAGCACGGCTTCATGGAGGCCGCTACGATCTACAGGTAGGACGTGACCGGCGAGAAGTTGGCGGTTTGCAGCGGACGGCACGAGTGCAGACGACCTTCAGCATAGGACAGCTACTCGTGCAATTCGCAAGAAGAAGACGGCGAACCAGTCAGGGTAGGCTACACCAGGGATGCGCAAAAGGCCAAGGAAAGAAAACCAACGAGCAGGGCGGCATGGACAAGATGAACACGCAGATCAATATGGAGGGGCCAAGATAACACGCAGGACGCGACCCGCTACAAGAAACAGGCGGTACAGGCAGTGTTTGTATGTATCTGCTTAGTAATACATTGCGTTAATCGACGTACTAACTGAAATGACGCAGACGTACTGTCCTCAAGCGCCACAATCCCATTGTATCATTTGCGCTCCGCTGCAGTCAACACTTCGCAATACGACGTACGGTAACACTGAGCTTAATGATGGACCTCATGACGTCATCCAAAACGACGTGCCGAAACAGAAGGAAGAGGAAGCTCTCAACAACCTTTCGCGAGTCTCCGATTTCCGCGGTTTCATTTCCGAGACACGTCCCGATCCCGATGTGAGCGTCACGCTGAAGCTGTGCTGTCTTTCCGCGGAGCGTCTGAACGGTGGCCATGGCACTCGCTTCACCGGGGTTGACGCAAGCCAGCGCGTTGAGTTTGAGCCGACATCCAACGCACTGGCAGACCTTACACCGTTGAAGAGGAAGCCGTACATTGCACAAGTAACGGTTTGGGACGCGGAAACGAAAAAAGGGTCCTTCACATCGAATTTCAGCCTGGGGTTGTCTACGTGTTTCGCCAAGTTGACGGAGTCGGCTTCTACGCCAATATCGCGAAAGGTAGTGTTCAGTACCAGCGGGACGTCACTGACAAAGTATTCGAACAGGAACCCCCGCTAAAAAAGCGCAAACTCGATCGCGAGCCTTCGAAGAAACCAGGTAAGGGCAAGGCCCAAGTTGTGACGATCAGCAAACGACCAGCGGGTACAGAGGAGGTTGGTGGCGACGTAGTGGTGGCGATGGTAGAAAAGGAAGAGGGACCACGTGATGCGGTGTCGACGTGCAGCAAGCGAGTTGACCACCAACGAGTCTTAAATTGAGTTGCAAAGTACGTGGCATGGATTGTGCAACACGGGCGTTGGGTTGGATCGTCGGGAAGTAAACTCGCATGTATATTCGACATAGTAAAGCTAGCTACAAGGCAGTGTTGAAGTTGTAGATAGTTCGTGTACATAGCAGTTGAATGAAATTGTTGTTTAGGAAAAGTGATCACTATTCTAACCAAGTTGGTGCTTGAGCAATGCTACTAACAAATCCGCCCGTAAGCCATCAACCAGAAAACTTCGGAGAAGATGCGTTTTTGCTCAGGCATGGTTTCGAAGCCGTTGCGCCACCAATAAATGGCTTCTGCGCAAAACTAGCGGATTCGTTCGAAGAGTCTGGATGTGAAATAGAAGTAGACATGGGGCCTGTACCTGTTGCGCCGTATACCATGATACTGAATAACCTACGCTGATCACATCGCGTAGGTGGCGTGGTAGTTGCTCACACATAATACTGCGGTAAATAGCGCATGTAGACTGATTCCAACTACTCCGTATTGCTAACAGTATGGCTATCCACCCACAAACTAGTATTTTGGATAACCTTGCCTTGTGCAGTTCGCATGTATGATAGCTACGGCGTCTCTCTCAATAGCCACGTAGATGATTGTACAATGTGTGGCCTTGTTGAAGTAGATATCTGTTGCACGAAGGGTGACATCGGTGCAATCTGTCGAAGCATTAGCTTTGGGGGCGAAAGGAGCGAGGGCTTCTTGAAGCTGCAAAGCAATGAGATGAAGCTTATCGATCGTGGAGAGAACTGTCTGATGCATACATGCAGAAATGGCAAACTACAGTGTAGAACCAATTGGAACGGCGATAACTGGCGAAACTCATGTGAAGCGAGAATGATCCGGTCTACTGTATGTAGCTTGTTGCTATCAATAGAGGTTTCGTAGGCGACCGATATTCAAGCATGAGAGCAGCGCACGCATTTCTTATGCGTCTTCGATGGTACTCGTAAATAGCACACGCATTGTGCCGAAAGGGTAGAAGGTAAATCACTGTGATCCTTTGGTCATCACCTTGAGCCATCCTCTCGTAGCAAGATACGTTGAAGTTCTGTGCGATCAACGCTGAAGAGTTACTACCCACGAGTCCACATCAACTGCCAAAGTGATGAATTATCTCGAACGTGGGGGGAGCCGTCTGATCTTTGCCTTCAGGAACTCCGAGCTGCAATGAACACCGATGGTATTTTAATCTACAGGCGGTTGATGAATGGGTGTGGCTATCATTTGGATTCCGTTCAGCAAAGTGAACGCAGGAGCCTATAGTAGGAATAATGCGGCAGCTGAAACTTGACGCCTTTTTGGTTCATGGCGAAGACGTTCATCAACTCTCAATACGTCGCGAGAATAACCCGGTACGGATCTTGATATTCACCTTTGCAACGAATAAATCTAACCACCACTAGACAAACGCGGAGCGCTCCGTACTACAGTCATTTGTTGAATATGAAGACGCGACATGAAACGTGTATGTGTCAAGAGCACAAAAGAGCCCGATGGTAATGCATTTGGATGCGCGTGAATATTATTGGTGTGTGTTGATTTTAGTCATGTTTAAGTAGGATGACATCTCGTACGGTAGGTGCGAACCACGCGCAGATTGGCGACAAACTTGCAGTGCGGATTGCGATAATCGAGCGGTGCGAAAAGTTGGGGGCATACCAACAAGTGGGATTGTATCTAATTTAAAGTGTTATAGCCAAACCGAATATGTTCAAGGTCACTGTGCAACACGAACAAAGTGGGAAAATCAACAAATTCAGAATGGCGTTCATGCTGATTTGGTTCTCCGATTAATCACTGGGAAAGGGGTATCGCTGGTAGCGAATGCGCCGATTAATGAAGATGATCTTGTCGTTTAGTACGTGGGCAAAGTCTTGAGTCACGACACGTATCGGCAACGAGAACTTAAGGTAATGGTGACACGTGGCGACTGGACGCAAAAAATGTCCGGGCGTCGTCTCCCATTTCCCGTTGAAGCACCCGCAGAGATGATTGGTCCAGATGTACACGCGACACGGGAGGACAAGGACGAACGGTGAACCCGTACAAGTTTCCACAGCATACTGAGACCAAGTGAGTTCCAGAAGACCCACTAGCCCAATTGCGTGATCAACTGGCGATGCTTCCGGAACTCCAAGATTTGAGCCCGACATGTGATATTGATGCGGCCGACGTGGGTGATCCGGAAGTGACGTCACCTCTGGAAGAGCAGAGGCTTCGGTCAATCCTGAAGTATCATCGCTCTATCTTTCTTGGTGACGGGAATGCTGCTCCTGCTCCGGCTAGAGGAGTGATTTGTGATTTTGACGTTGGGACGGCCAAGCCGGTCGCACAACGTGCCCGATCCATTGCACCCCATTTGGCTATCAAGGTCTATGAGTTACTCAAGAAACTTTTGAAAACCGGATTGATCGAACCTTCCGAATCTCCGTGGGCCTCTCCGATTGTAATCGTCCTGAAGAAGAACGGTGTGGACATCCGGATGTGTATTGACTACCGGATTGTCAATGGGTTCATTGAACTTTCAAACTACCCGTTACCGCTGATTGGCGACTTACTGATTGGATTTGAGAATGCAATGTGGTTCATGAGTTTGGATATGGCTAGTGGATTCCGGGCGGTCCGAATGTCAGAGCGTGCCAAGATGATTTCGGCTTTTGTGTGTCAATTCTGACACTTTCAATGGGTGCGAATGCCGTTTGGGCTCAAGAATGCGCCTCTGGTGTATCAGGCAATAATTAATAACTGCCTGTGGGGATTCGTCCGGCTGCATCCGGAAGAAGAGTCTGAGGTGGATCAGGATGTCTTGGACTTCCTGAAGTTGACCCCTCCGGAAAGCAATCTTTCGGATGAGGGCACTAATCCAGAAGTCCCAGCATTGACTGAGTACATGACCGTGTTCAAAAGGAACATTCCGGCCCCGTCTCAGATGGGTCCCGTCTTGGGACGCAGTTCATACATCGACGATATCGCACATGGAGCTGAAACTTGGGACCAACTTTGTGACGATCTGAACGCACTCCTTTTCAGGCTGAGGTACTGGACGCCTACCAAAACCATTGTAACGACGCGCATATATATATTTAAGAAACTTATATTTATTCAGACGAAGAAATCGTCTGAATATCTGAAGGGTCGCTTTTGAGCAACTACATAAATTAAACTTTGTTTAAGTATGGTATGACCCTCTTTCAGCAACAGGGCCGCATATCAGGCGACCTCTCACATATCGCGACCTCTACACAATTTATATTTAGAGAGAAATTTAGAGAAACACTCTATGCCAAGTTTAAGTTAATTTTGGAAGGCGTCCACTGGAATATCTCCGTGAGCCTCCCTAAAAGTGAGTTTGGAAAGAGGTCGATCCCGTACCTGTCGCATGAGATCAGTGCTGAAGGCATCCGGGCGACACCCAAGATTGCGAAAGGAGTCCAAGATTTGCCCTTCCCAAGTACACTGAAAGGAGTGCAATCATTCCTTGGGAGTCTCAATTACTATCACAAGTTTATTGAGGACTTCCTGGTGGTAGCTGCGGTTCTGTATGAACTTTCGGATGACCAAGTACGTTCAGGACGTAATCTATCAAGAGCTAAGGAGGCCTTTGGAATCCTGAAGCGGAAGATCGTCTCGACTCCGTTGCTACGCCATCCGGATCGCTCCCGACTGTTTGTCATTATCCCGCATGCCAATCAGTGGGCTGCCTGTGCAGTTCTTGGGCAGGAATATGATGGGATTATACACCCGGTCAGGTATACAGGTCGCGTCCTGAACGATTCCGAAGTGAGGTATCATGTCGCCGAGAAGGAAGTGATCGCTATCATGAGAGTGCTTCAGGTGTTCCGGACGATCATTGAACATTGTCCGTTGATCATCTACGCGAGGTAATCCGTTCTGAAGTGGGTCATCACTTCCAAATCTGCCGACGGAAGATGCGTCCCGTGGGGACTTGCGTTATCCGGATGGAACATGGAAATTCGGAAAGTTCAATTGGGCGAGGATAGTCTGGCTACTATAATGGGCGCTGGGATTACTCCGCGCGAACATTTGGATGAAGTTGCCGAGTCACTGATTCCAGCGAAAGGAGAGATCCGTCAGCCGCCTGTGGTGAGTGTTGAGATGTTGGATGCAGATTACGATGGGATCGTCCTCAGTTTCGATGGAACAGCCAAGACGACAACTCGTCAAGGAAGTTGCGGGTGCATCCTTTGGATGGTGCCCGGTTGGGCCGTTCTGGAAGCACATGGCTACATTCTGAAAGATGTTACTGTGAATGACGCTGAGTACTATGGACTTCTGAAAGGTATGACGATGGCTGCCGAACGTCAGGTCAAAGATCTATTCGTGGTCGGGGACTCCCGGATTGTTATTCAGCAGGCGCAAGGGCTGATCAATTGCAATCAGCCTCACCTGCAAAAGCATCTCGCGGAGGCCAACGTTCTGAAAGCCAAGCTCCGGACGGTAAGGCTGGCACACCTCAAGAGGGAATACAATCAAGCTGCCGATTACTTGACGTCCAAGACGTTGCTATTGGGTGGGTCATGGGAAGTCCAAGATGAAGACCAACTCCGACATCTGGAAGTCGTGTCTAAAATACCTTGAGAAGGTCACGAAAACTGACACTCCAGATGGCGATGACAGTTCTAGCCCAGTGGTGAACCAGACGTCCGGATGAGATGGACGTTCAGGAAGAAACGATACTTCCTGATTCTGATTCTGCCCCGTTGTTGACAGCCGCCAGAGTGATGGCCGTCATGACGAGATCGGGCCATCGAACCACCGAACCTCCAGATGGACCACCAATGGGACCTCTGGAATTCCAGGCGGAGTGATGGCGTCGCATCAGAGTGCATCAGGAAGAAGACGAGTACTTATCTGAAATCAAAGACTACCTGAAGGGTGAAGTTGACAGATTCTCACCCAGACGCCTCCGGAAAATTGCCAAGGTTGCTGACTTGTTCCCGCTTGACACACGAGATGTGCTGTACCGACTTGCGCGTTCCACCCGAGACCGCCCGAGGGACTTTGTGGATGAACCAAGATTGGTCGTCCCGAAGTCACTCCATCCGGATATGTTGCACTACGTACATGAGGACTATCAGCGTGGACACCAAGGCATCACCCGGACGCACGAGAAATTGCGTTCGGAATTCTATTGGCCTGGGATGTATGCGGACGTGGAACGCTATGCGAAGGAATGCGTTGATTGTGCCAGCAGCAAGGGACGACGTCCGAATGTCGGTCCGTCGCCCGGAAACATCGAACCAAGAAGTCCTTTCGAAGTCGTTTCGATGGACTTTGTGACGCACATGCCGAAGTCTGAACGTGGGAACACATTTTTACTTTTGTTTCAAGATACGTTTTCCGGATTCGTCATGTGCAAACCCATGAGTTCGACGACGGTTCAGGACGTAGCAGAAGCTTACGAAGAGTGCGTCTTCCAGAGGTTTGGGGCAAGTTCAATGTTACGCCACGATCAATACCCAAGGTTTATGAGCAAGGTGTTCACCCGTTTCCGGGAACTTTTGGGAAGTCGACAGCGAGCCACACTCTGTCTAAAGACGGAATAACCTAATCCCGCTCGAATACGAGCGAAAGAGGGCCGATTTGCGGGTAGCTATCCGCCATTCTATCTCTACACTGCCTTATTTCCACTTATGAACATCTAAACGCTGACCGAAGGAGTTAGGGGAAGAGCTCACAACCATAGGCATTATTAGCACTAAATAAAGGTTGATCACCTTTTTATGGATCTAATTAGGACTGAATTAGCTACCGACCCACCAAAATAGGTGCAAGACACGATATTTCCTTTTCTCAATTGCGAATGCAGACGTAGCTTGGAAGTCGTGATGAGGGGTAGGAAGAAATCCGAAAGTGAGTTCCATTGAGTTAGACTTCCTAGATTATTTAAGAACATACGACAGGAATTATGTCGACCATAAGCCAAAAGCGACCCCAAACGAGGGTAATTTATAATAGCTAACACAGCCACGCGACCCCCGCTGCCGGTATTTCTCTTATGTTTAGAGATGGCGTGCACCCCATAACACGTGTACATCACACAGTATTGTGTACACCACTAGTATGTGTGTGTACCACTCAAGTCTCCGACTTGTCGATTTTCACCAAGATCCAGCACTTCACTTCGGCTGGATAATGAACGAGAGAACGTTGGTGTGCGAGCTGGTGTGCGCACGTTGCTGAAGTTGCATCCATAACGAATACGCTGGAGAAGATGCTGCGTGCGCAAATGGAGCTCCAGGCCCTGCTCGAAGACCGCAAAGTGCACAGCTACGAACTGAGAGAAGTGCTGGGCGATGGTGACGTTGGCATTGATCAGGAAGGGGAATTATCCTTTGATGTGCTGCTGGAAATGGTGGTGAACAGACTACAACGTTGATGCTAAAGGTTTTTCAGTATGTATTAAGGATCTTAACCCTTTCGCGAGCCACCTAGGTAAATTATATAGTATACAAATATAAGCCATTTGATTGTTAAAGAGCGCAAAAATCGCCCTTTTACAAATTCACGGTACTCGCAGTGCATATCTCTTGTAACAAATCAGTTTCAATGATTTGATGATAGTGCCTGATATACGTTTGTTACTTGGTTTCAGTATGGAGGGATGATCAGCAACGGACACGGTCCGCGTATACAATCGTATACAGAATTGTATACTGCAACGGACACGCCATCCTCCAACGGACACGGTAGGTCTCGTCAACGCACATGCAAATCACCATCTGATGTGCAAGTTGAACTCATCCGTCCCATCACTGCCCGTGATACCAAAAAACCGCCAATTAGATCACACCATTCGTGTCTCCTCAATAGCTGCCCCCACAGGCCACACGCCCAGCACGCGCAGGGCGTATGCCTAGCGGTAGGGACCCCGCTGAGTAGACGACGAAGTGACCCCCACTCAACTTGAAGTCTCGATCTTGGGCCCGACGTTCCTACGCATGATCAAGTAGCGCAGCGTCCTGATCAGGAAGTCAGCGAGTTGTTCCTTCGATTCTGTTGCGATTGAGCACTTCGCAGTCTGTCTGCCAGGATCCCTACCGCGGCAGGTGCCTACTATGTTGTGGTTGAAGGCACATGTCAGTGCGTACCTAGTGCGTACCTAATGGGTAATTCTGGCGATGTGATTGGTTGATCCCCCAAGATCCACGCTTCTGATTGGTCGAGAGGACGGCAACTTGAAGTTGCCGTAGGGAAGGTCCAGTTTGCGCATTTCATCGAGGGACCCTGACAACATACATTGGAGTTGGAAGGTGTGCGTTGGCACAGTGCATATCTAGGAGGAGTAGAACAGATCAGTCAAGGGATTTTGTCAAATTCAATCTCAATCACTTTCGGATTTCCTTCCTTCTACTCACTCGACTACCAAGCCTCGTTCGCACAATCTCAATTGGTTATGAGCCCAAGTTACGGAGACTCCGTCAAGCTCGTGGAAGATAACTACTTCCACTAGGAGTTCAACATGCGGATGAAGCTGTCACGCAAGGGGCTGTTGGCGCACATCATCAAGCCCGAGTTCGACCTCCTGAGTGATCGCTCCGCGTTGGAATGGAAGACCAACGATCTGAAGGCCCTTGGTGTGATTGCGGGAGACGTGAGTCTCACATACCAAGTTCACATTCGTGGAGCGACCTCTGCTGCTGACTCGTGGCGCCTGCTCGAGGAACAGTTCAACCGGAACACTCTCAAGAACCGGCTCATCATGACGAAGAAGTTACACAACTTCCAGATGGAGCCCGGGACTCGGTTCCCGGTTCACGTAGACCAGTTCAAGGAGCTGGTGCTGCAGATGGAGACTATTGGTGAGTCTCTGGACGAGACACGACAGCTCGTGTTGCTGCTCGGCAGTCTGACGGATGAGTATCGGATGATCAGTACCGTACTCGAGAACACGCCGAACATGATGTTGGCGTACGCGATCCAAGCTCTCTCTGGCGTTGAAGCTTCGGGGGAATCGTCATCAACTCAAGAGAAGGCGTTCGCGACGAAGAAGAAGGAATACGGCAAGCGTCGGTTCCCTGGGAAGTGCTTCTACTGTAAGAAGCCTGGGCACAAGGAGTTTGAGTGCAACAAGAAGAAGGCCGATCAAGGACGAAGACAGTCGGGACTTTGCGTTCACGGCTGCGATTGCGATGAGCAAGACTGAGTGGCTCG
Organism: Phytophthora foliorum; assembly: GCA_024679135.1. Lineage (NCBI taxonomy): Eukaryota > Oomycota > Peronosporomycetes > Peronosporales > Peronosporaceae > Phytophthora > Phytophthora foliorum. The sequence goes on along the minus strand of JAHWLE010000277.1, from coordinate 17,995 downwards.
TCGACTCTGGTGCAAGCTCGCACATGACCAGCGTCCGGGACAAGTTCGTGTCCATGAAGGAGCTAAAGGCGCCGATCCACATGATGATTGCGGACGGCACGAAGATCTGGGCACCGTCGGTATGAATCTGATGGACGGGACGTATGTCACGCTGTCGGATGTTTTGAACATCCCTGAAGTTGATGGAAGCCTCATCTCGGTGGCGAAGCTAGCCGAGAAGGACGTCGTCGCGCAGTTCAGCAAGGACAAGTGTGTCTTTCGATATGGCGATGCTACGGTCATGGAGGCTAAGCGCTGTGGAAAATGTCTACAAGCTGAAGACAGTGGGGTACGAGGTGTACCATGCCGCGACGACATCTCGTAAGGATCCATGGACCGTTGTGCACGCCCATCTTGTCCAAATCCCGTACAAGCGCTATGAACAGTTGTTGACAATGGCAGCATCTCGGATGATGTATCAACCGACCACGTTTGCGCAGGTTGCTGCATGGGCAAGATGAGAGCCGACGACTTTCCGCGACACCCGCAAAATCTCGTCAAAAGTGCAGGCGTGCTTGACCTGGTGCACTCGGACGTAATGGGTCCGATGCTGACGAAGACACCTGGTGGCTGTTCGTACGTCGTTACTTTCATTGACGATTTCTCACGCCACGTGACGGTCTATTTCATGAAGGCCAAATCGGAGGTGCTGTCGATGTTGAAGATCTTCAAGGCAGCGATGGAGAATGCAACGGGCAAGACAATCAAGCGTCTGCGTTCGGACAATGGCGGTGAGTACACGGGTATACAGTTCAAGGCCTACCTCAACCGCAGCGGCATCAAGCATGAGAAGACGGTGCCGTACACCCCTCAACAAAATGGTTTGGCTGAGCGGATGAATCGGAGCCTCGTGGAGATGGCCCGCTGCATGCTCTACCACGAGAGCATCGAAAAGAAGTAGTGGGCTGAGGCTGTGAATACGGCGGCATGGATCATCAATCGTATACCCAATTCGGTGACCGTTCAGACGCCCTACGAAATTGTGCATCAAGGCAAGCCTCAACTCAAGAATGTGAAGGTGTTTGGTGCATTCGGTTTACGCGCATATCCCTGACGAGAAGCGTCGGAAACTCGATTCGAAGGCGTTCAAGTGTCGTTTCATGGGGTACGAGGATGGTGTCAAGGGATACCGTGTGCTCAATGTGACGACCGGGAAGGTGCAAATCGTGCGCACAGTGAAGTTCATGGAAACGACCAGTCCAGAACACCTGACTGCGGAAGTGGAAGACGACGATATTGTTGTTTCGGAGTCATCGGTGATCGGTACCAATCCACCAGTGACGTCGACACAGATCGTTCCGGCCGTTGTGGATGGAGGTGAGATGACCCCGTTACAACGTGACGTGAGTACATCCGGCGCAGTAATCCCATACGGATCGACCCATCACATGATTACTCGGTCGCGATCTCGTCAAATCGATGAGATTACAGATCCTGAGGAAGCAGGTGCCAGGAAGAAGCAAGTGGTGGCACCGTCGGCAATTGGGCCCGAGCGTCAAAAGGTGAATCAAGGTCGTGCCAAGTCGAGCGACGACCAGCTTGCTATTGAAGGTAGGCAGCTGATGGCTGCAACCGAGGCAGTGTCCAGAAAGTACGCAGAGGCGACCACGAGCGATGGCCAAGATGAATGGAAGAAGTCTATTGCAAGTGAGCTCGAGTCACTCATTGCGAACAAGACCTGGAAGGTGGTTTCTAAACCAGTACACCAGCGCCCGATCGGTTGCCGCTGGGTATTCGCGTTGAAGCGTGATGAGAAGGGACAGGTGGTCCGGCACAAGGCTCGTTTGGTGGCAAGGGGCTATTCGCAGCGACATGGGATCGACTACGAAGAGACGTACGCGCCAGTGGCTTACCTGAACTCCGTCCGTGCAAAGTTGGCTAAGTGTTGCGCCGACGGATTCGAGATTGAACAGTGCGACGTCGACACGGCATTTTTGTATGGAAAACTCACAGAGGAGATTTACATGGACTTACCTGAAGGACTTCGAGAGCTTCTGAAATTGGCGGAAGCAGAAGGTGAAAATGACGTCGTATGCATGCTATTGCAGAGTTTGTACGGACTTAAACAAGCATCGCATGTCTGGAACGAGACCATTGACAACCATCTCAAGACCATGGGGTTTAAGTCCGCCGATGCGGATCCGTGTCTACACGAGAGGTGAAGATGACGATGAGTGCATCGCGTGCCTCTACGTCGACGACATGCTGATTGCATCACGTGATCGAGCTATGATTGCTTCGGTCAAGTCTGGTATAGCGAAGAAGTTTCGGATCAAGGATTTGGGACGTGCTCGCTTTATTCTCGGTATCGAGATCAACTACGACATGCAGCGCAAGACGCTGGGCATCAGTCAGCGAGCGTACACGGAATCAATCATCAAGAAGTTCGGCCAAGAAAATGCGAAGCCGTGCCTGACCCCACTTGACCCGAGTGTTCAATTGACCAAGGAAAATGAAGCGCAGACCGACGAGGACAAGGCCAAGATGAAGTTGAAGCCGTACCGCTCGCTCGTCGGCAGTCTCATGTATCTAGCTTACGGCACCCGTCCTGACATTTCGGTTGCGGTCGTCAAGTTGAGTCGTTTCTTGGAGAATCCTGGTGAGAAGCATTGGGATGCTGGCATTCGAGTGGTGAGATACTTGTTGAAGACCAAGAACCTCGGTATCGTGTACGACGGATTACTTGGAACGGATCTCGTGGCGTACTCAGATGCAGATTGGGCTGGCAACCGCGATGACCGACGCTCAGTGAGCGGGTTAATGCTGATGATGTGCGGTGCTCCCGTTGTGTGGCGTTCAACATTCTAGAAATCGGTGGCGCTAAGTTCAACTGAAGCCGAGTACATGGCTCTCAGTGAGTGCGTGAAGGAAGTGATGTGGATGCGACTTCTGCTCAAGGACATGGGTTCCCCGCAGAATGACGCTACAGTGATTTACGAGGACAACCAAGGTGCGATGGCATTGGCGAAATACGTCGGATATCAATCTCGCACGATACACATCGACATACGCTATCACTTTATCCGTGAAAAGGTTACGAGTGGTGAGGTGGAGCTCGAGTATGTCGAGTCCAAGAATCAACTCGCTGACTTCTTGACGAAGGGCCTATCGGCAAAGACTCTTCGCTATCTGCTCGAGCGCAGCAACATCACCGCAATGCTCGACTAGACTGCGAATTGAGTGGGGGTGTTGCGATTGAGCACTTCGCAGTCTGTCTGCCAGGATCCCTACCGCGGCAGGTGCCTACTATGTTGTGGTTGAAGGCACATGTCAGTGCGTACCTAGTGCGTACCTAATGGGTAATTCTGGCGATGTGATTGGTTGATCCCCCAAGATCCACGCTTCTGATTGGTCGAGAGGACGGCAACTTGAAGTTGCCGTAGGGAAGGTCCAGTTTGCGCATTTCATCGAGGGACCCTGACAACATACATTGGAGTTGGAAGGTGTGCGTTGGCACAGTGCATGTCTAGGAGGAGTAGAACAGATCAGTCAAGGGATTTTGTCAAATTCAATCTCAATCACTTTCGGATTTCCTTCCTTCTACTCACTCGACTACCAAGCCTCGTTCGCATAATCTCAATTGATTCCACATACTCCAGTTTCACTTCCTTGCTTATCATCTTCTCATGGATCAAATGGAAGCGAATGTCGATGTGCTTTGTGCAAGGTTGGAGCCGACGTTCTTCGCCAGAGCCATCGCACCTTGGTTGTTCTCGTAAATCACTGTTGGCTCAGTCTGCTCCGCACCAATGTCCTTTAGTAGGCGATGTCGCATCCACACGTACTCCTTCACACAGTCACTTAGCACCATGTACTCAGCCTCTGACGAACTCAGGGCGACAGGCTTCTGGAGCGTCGAGCGCCACACCACAGGAGCCATCAGCATCATCCCGCTCACCGAGCGTCGGTCGCAACGGTTGCCTGCCCAGTCCGCATAGGAGTAGGCTTCAAGTTGCGTTCCAAGCAGCCTGTCGTACATGATACCTACGGCCTTGGTCTTCAATAGGTACCGCACCACCTTGATCCCAGCATCCCTGTGTTTCTCACCAGGGTTCTCTAGGAAGCGACTCAGCTTGGCGACTGCGACTGAAATGTCGGGTCGCGTTCCACATGCCAAGTACATCAGGCTTCCCACAAGTGACCGGTAGGGCTTGGACTTCATCTTGGCCTTATCTTCTTCAGTCTGTGGCTTGTCAGCCTTACACCAGGTTCCAGGGGTGTCAGACACGGTTTTGCGTTCTCTTGACCAAACCTCTTGATGATCGACACTGTTTACGCCTGCTGGCAGATGGCCAACGTTCTGCGCTCCATGTTGTAGTCAATCTTGATGCCGAGAATGAAGCGAGCCCTTCCGAGGTCCTTGATCCGGAACTTCTCCGCGATACCAGCCTTCACTGACGCAATGACAGCCTTCTCCCGTGACGCAATCAGTATATCATCAACGTAGAGGCACACCACACACTCAACGTCTCCATCGCCTCTCGTGTAGACGCACGGGTCAGCATCAGCGGCCCTGAATCCCATGCCCTTAAGGTGCTTGTCAATGGTCTCACTTCACACCCGAGATGCTTGCTTAAGTCCGTGCAAACGTTGAAGCAGTAAACACACCACATTGTCCTTGCCTTCGGCTGAGCCAAAGTCAGCAGCTCCCGAAGACCTTATGGTAGATCCATGTAGATCTCCTCTTCAAGCTTGTCATACAGGAACGCAGTGTCTATGTCACACTGTTCAATCTCCATTCTCGCGAAAGTAGTCGAACGCTTGGTGAATGGTGAACAGAGTGAACTGAGCCTACAGAGACGAGTCGCAAGTCCGAGAAAAACCGAGGTTCTTCCCAGATGAATCAATCCAAGTCCAAGTCGTCGGCTTCATCTTCGAAGAAGAGTGACAAAATTCGGACCCCGAAGTCTAATGAGCCGGGTGACAGTGACCCGGAGTCGGATGATCCCAGCTCAAGTGATTCGCCTCAAGACGAACTCGAGGACAATTCGGTGCAATGACTCCAGATAAGGGCTCTGACTCGAGTCCTGGGACACGAGTGGTGGTTCAGGCGATGATCCCGCATGATGCTTTGGAGAAATTTAACGAACGCGGACCTTTGGAAGACCGAGTCAATTGGTGGGAACGATTCATGTATTACGCTACCATGGCTCCCTGGGATAATAAGACCCGGGTTGTTCAACTCAGGATGAGGCTTCCAGGTGCATTGAAGGATTGGTGCACCCAGCTCCCAGACGATGTCGATCCAACTGGAAGAAACTCTCTCACGTCTTCAAGAAGGAATGGTGCCGTACGATCGGCTCTCGAGCCGAGAAGTATTATGCCATGGATATGCGATACCAAGAGACTCCCAGGATGTTCCTGTATCGTCTAAATCGAGCTGCGAAGAAAGCTGGTATCGCCTACGAGAAGCCAACAACTGAGAGTGAGGCTCATATTCGGCGCTTCATCAAATCACTAGGAGATTCGAGGCTGAAAACTACCCTCCAGGGTCAGCGGTTTGATGCCTTGAGCGAATTAGAAGAAACATTGAAGTGCATCGAAGCTCTGCATCAAGATGAGAATCAAGATGCCCCGGATTATCAGCCGAGACGTCGCCCAGCCCAGAATTTACAGTTTGGGAGGTACAAACCTCAAAAGCGTCGTACCGAAGGGGGAGCGTTTATGGCCGAGAGTGCAGAATTTGATCCAGAACCGAGACGACATGCTCACTTCTCGGACGAGTATGACCTTACCCTGGATTCCGAGCCTGAGACGAACGTTCATGAATTGGCAAGCATCGATAAAATCCCGGAATCCGTTCCGACTCCCGTGGCGAACATGACCCTGCCCGAGCCGAGTCAGACAAATATCCCGTCCGACGAAGAAATATTCCGAGTCACCGAGATATTGTCCTGGAAGCCCAGATCTGGGAACCAGTTGTATGGGAATGGAAACACTCAACATCCGGAGAAACCGTGTGAACAATGTGGGAGTACTCGACATGCGACTGACAAGTGCTGGAGTGGTCTCATCTGTGAACGTTGTCATGAAGAAATTCATCCGACCCAATATTGCAGACGTCAACCGTGTTCTAAGGGTGGCGATTATCATCGCCGTGGTTTGTGTGACATGTGGACGGCTCTCAAAGCGGTGCGCGACGCAATCCGCGCTGAGAACTCAATTGAAGGCCTTGATCCGGAACCTTGGACCAGGAAACTCCGAGACAACCTAAAGGAAAATCTGGAAACGCTGTCGTCTACCGAGGCTGAGGAGATGGCCAAGATTGCTGGCCAATTTGTTCTTGACGACCGAGGTGTGTTCTGCTTTGCCTGCACGCGGTATGTACGGCCCACAGTCATCGGTATCAAGGTCCCGGGCCGAGACAGTCATGGTAGTGCGACTCCCAGTCGACACAGGCCGTCCGTGCTGATAGCACTCGAGTAATTCGTGCAGCCGAGCCCAGTGACAACTGAGAGTCACGCTCTCCATCAAGAAGTCCATGATCTCAGCAGCCGAGAAGACCTGAGAAGAACCGAGTTGCTGCTTCATGTCCTGGAGCCGCCTTTCACTTTATCGATACTCCTGGCGAAAAGAGTGAACGTCTGCCGTAGCCTTGTTGTAGTCATCCGAGAGGATCTTGAGTTCGGTCTCGAGTTGAGCGATCTCGGACTTGAGAACGTCAACCTGGGCGTTGACACCGTCGTTCCCGGTCACGCTGCGGTCTTTTGTGTGTTGGATCTTCAGCTGCCGAATCTCCGCTTCAAATGTTTCTCTTTGTTGGGTCATGGTGGTGATCATGGATGTCACCTTGTCGACCAAGCGGGCAATCTGGGCCGCCTTGTCTGGAGCTGCGCTCACCTCTCGCAACGCTTGAACCTGGCGAAGCATTTGGTGAAGTCAGCTCGACGTGTTCAGCTCCCGAAGCGCAAAACCCTCGACCCCGAAAATAGAGACAAAACTTCCCGCTCAAGCCTCACGCGAGTCATCGGGTCCAGGAAGTCTGGCGATGCCAGTCCCCGGTCTGTCAGTGACTGAAGAATATCATGCACTGCGTGACCGCCAGTAAGAGTGTCCAGGTCTGAGAGCTCAGAGGCCGTGAACCGAGTCACTAGCACCGGTCGTGTGACGCCATCTGGCCCCTGCGCCAAGTCGACTCCGCTGTGGACGTCCGCCAGCGATGCCGGTACACCAATCGTGGGTGGCGCAGATAGTGTGGACGCAGGAACGAAGTGCTAGTTGAGCTGGCCTGCATACCCCTGCCCAGCAAGACGGTGGCCGACGCACTAGATGGCTAGGAGGACGCTGCTGTCGCCTCCGCGGATGCTGCTGACGCCGAAGGTGCCCATGATCGCTGTGAGCGTGATGTCTGCTGCTGCGGGTGCCCCTGTGGTCCTGGTATGGTGAGCAAGAGACGTGAGACGAAAGATGTCGACGCCATACTGGCTGTGGAGACGCTGGTTGCTGCCGGAGACGTGTGGGAAGCTGTGGAGGTGTCGCATACAGCCGCAGGATTGCTGCTGGTGGTTGTAGAGATGGATTGCGACAAGTCCCTCGAAGATTGCATGCTTTGCGACGCGTTTTGGCCGCCGTCATTCTGCTGCGGCACTGGCGACCGCTCGCCTGATCCCTCGCTTCCCGCCATGTGCGCGAGAATCTGTGCATGAACGCGCGCGTGATGGAGTCGGAATTGGGCGTCTGACGCCGTGTGGTAGAATGGGAAATGGCTCGGAAGCAAACTCGAGAGCCGAGGCAAGAGTCGGTGGGGGCGGGACGAGGCGGCTGTGGAGATCCGTTGGTTATGTGTGTCGAGCCCAAGTCGGAGAATGATCTCCTTAAACTCGGTACACATAAGGGACGGTTGTGGTGAAGTCCGCAGAAAGATTCCGCGGAATCCATCTTTCGGCTGCCCAAAGCCACCTCTTAGGCAGTAGTCCTACGGTGATTGGTTGACTGTGTCCGACCCCAGTCTGCCCTTTGTGCCCGGTCGCAACCAGAACTGGCTCGTGGCCATATTTGCCGTACGACAGTATGCTTTGCCCAAGACGTGGTCCCAGATCCCAGATCCCAGTATTTCGGCCCGGACCTGGTCCCAGCCAAGTTAGTCAAAGTTGCTCGTGGACGAAGCAGAAGACTGTTTGCTACGGATTGATATGGAGTGGATCCCAGGTCCCAGGTCCCTGGTCCCAGGACATTGTCCTGGACCCTATCCGGGAAGAGTCGCGCTGAAGGGTCGGTCAGTGGGTACAAATCAGTTGAGGCATGCCTGGCAAGATTCGGGTGCCTATATGATGTGTGGCCAATTGAGAGCTCAAATTCGTGGTGACGCGGCCGGACGCAAAGATGGAAGCCGGTGTCCAGCCAATCATAGTTCATCACTTCGTTGAAGTTGCTGCTCGGCGCCGCCCAAGTCAGCTATCCCGCAGTCAGTTCTCGCCAAGTTCAAAATGTACCCATAGATAGTGGAGCGCACGCCCTTGCTTAGTAGGTCCTTGTGTTTTGCATGTGTAAGATTTCAATCAGAGTTCGATTTGCCCCGTAGACCACAAGCGAGATTCGATCAGCCTCGACAAGCACTGCCTCACGTGTGAGACAGGTGGCAGACGGGTGTAAGGCGAAGTCCAAATAAATTCAACTCCATTTAACCAAGTTTGTCGTGTCTCGACGTGGTGGGCTTTGTTATTCCATATTCCCACCTCCTCGTCTTCTGGTTTTCGCTGGGGGCTAGGTGGTGCTTCATATTTTCGGGAGGAAGGTGATTGTCCGTGAGGTTTTCGGCAAAGCAATATCCCGGGATAGTGGTTCCCGGAGTTGCTGGTTTCGTGGTGCAAGTTCCCGGGATAGTGGTTCTCGGTCTTGTTTTCTCTCGCTTGGATAAGGCGTGGTGCGCGGAAGTCCTGGCGTGACGCGAGTGCGCTGGATTACGACAGGTCTATCCCAGACCAACAACTCGCAGAGCCGTCCCAGACTCAGGGTCGCAAAGAAAAGAAGCTGGAAGTTGAGTCATTGGGCTCCCAGATCCCGAAGTCCCGTCCGTCCCAGACTCGGGTCGCAAAGAGAAGAATCTGGAAGAAGAGTCTTACAGTTCTTAGCCGGAACTGGAAGGGGTAAGTGGAGAGGCTGTTGTGCGGTTCCGAGCCGGAACCGTAGAAGAAGAAGAAGAGGCCGTCAAGACCTGGTCCAAGGTCTGGAAAGAAGAGGACAAATGTTTGTGTGGAAGAGTGACGTGTATATATACGAGAAAACCCGGGGCATTTCGGGCGATGACACATGCATTCCGGGACCTGCCAAGCGAGGGCCAAGCTCCGCCTGGGTACATTTGGAAACATCTGGAATCGGAGGTAGCTGGTGTGGCCGACTCACGCCTGGGCCCACAGCGTAGCTCTGGAGAAAGAACCGAGAAGGGGATCACAAACAAGGTACACACACGCCCTCCCGGTCCGAGTCTTTTCGAGCCGAGTGATTTCGTGTTCAAGGTTACGACTTTCTGAAATCTGTAAGGCACCTCATCACAATAATCAAGTCAAGTCATTACCCGAAAATGGTAAGAAGAACATGGAGGAACACAGAAGAATACGGAAGAAAGATATACCTTACGAAGAGCTAGCGATAGTCTAGCAAGAAAACAATCAGAGTTCGTTTAACCCCCCACTGCGCAAATCGTCCGAGCAGTCCGGAAGAACCGGTACGGTGATTGCATCCAGCTGAATAAGGGTCCGCCGATCAACCAAGGACGGGTCGGTGCGGAGCTCCCCACAATCTTAAGTCCAGTCGCGTGGGGATCATCCGCTCGAGCGGTTGAAATGATCCACGCATTCCATATCCTAGTTGGGCCCATTCCGTGAAGTTAAGGGTGGTGTCCCATTTCATATTAACGAGTACTTCTTGGGTGGTTGGTTAGCAGTCATCCCCAGGAATTGTTTGAAAGACTGCGTTGAGGAAGTAGTGTATTTGGAGTGCATTGGTTTGTGCATATTTTCTCTCATCTGAGGGTGATGCGCGTGTGTCAGGGCTTCAGGGTTGACCAGTGCCCTGAACGCAGCCCTAGTTGACTAGCGTTCAGACCCACCGCTCAAGGATCTATAAGAATAAGTAGCTGCTGTGTGTTGTATATAACTCTGTATTGTATTGGTTATCTGAAAGTGAGTGTGTATTCTGGGTTCTCAGATCCGGTTCCAGACATTGGAGAAGTGCGTTCAAGAAGTGGACGTTACGCCCAACACTTTCAAGGCCTATTTGTATTGAACAACTCATTTGGTGCATAATCCAGGCTCCCCGAAGATAAACGACGCCGATAGGGATTCACAAGGTGCCATTCCACCCTGAATCACGGTTTCAAGGAACTGTGGTCAGGGTTTACCTCCCAGGCTCGAAAGTTTTCTCCCGAGTCTAGGCTACCACTATACATCTGGACGAAAACGGCTCACCGACCTCGTCACATGATGCTGGGTGTAGGCCCGTCGTTATGCCACGCAACCCGGTTCTTGACGTCTCCAGTCGGTTCTTCGGTGACCTTCAACGCTTTTCGTACAGCGTTGAAGCATCGTTTGCCACACACCGCAGTCAAAACGCCCTGGTCGTCGCCAAATTTTGACAACAGGTCAGCAAAACAGGCTTAGTCAATCTTGTTTTTATATTTAGAGTTGGAGCAGCGCAGTATCACCGGCGCTTCGGCGTCTCCCTTTGAGACCTTCTTACACGGCTTCCACATGCATACCGTCGCCATCAAAGGAGAAATAGTAGATTAGCTTTGGCGACTTAGCAGTCCACTTCAAAAATGAAATTGACGGGCAGAGGAAGGTGAGTGGCAGTGTTGGCTCAAATCAAACCCTTTGTCGATCGCGCCCAATGCCCTCTTCACAGCACAATATATACCTTCTCTTGGGTAGTCGGGCGTTGTCGTTCATCCCTCGTTCTAGCCGCCATCTATTTCAACGAGAAGGGAGGGCATACGTTGCTTCATGATCTACGTCATCCACTGCCTACTTTGGTTGTGTCCGAGATCACGTCGCATCGAACACCAACGAACTCGAGCTCAGATAAAGGGGAGAGAAGCACCATTGAAAATACGGGAGCTGCGCTGGAGGAAAACCATTGTCCTGCTGCTGCGCGAAAAAAACAACTCAGTCCTGCGCCAATTTTGAGGCAGGTCGGCAAAAAATTATCACCCAATCGGAGGCCACTATATTTCCGTGGAAAAAAAGGTTGTTGCTGCTGCCAGAGTTGGCGAGTCGCCACATTAGTGGTCGCCATTGGCGACCACTAATGTTGCGAGCGGAATGTAGATTTTTGAGGATTCTTGTAAACTAACCAACAAATCCTCTATGCTGAACCGGTCAGGCTACGGCTACGTGTATCGAAGTGTTGCGCCGGATACTATCGGCCCAACCTCCGCGCAACAACGAACCTATGCATTCTGTAGAAAACTTTCGATGTATTCGTTGAAGTCAGTAGGTTGATGCGTCCAAGAGATACAGTAGCCCAAATCGACTCAGTATTTCAACGTGCGAAGGATTCGTCCTTTCACACAAAATAGCATATACCTGCCTTACCCGGTAGCATCTCGTCTTGATAGGTAAGCCTTCTAGCTGCACGTACTTCATGGGGCTTCAATATACATTTTTCCTACTCATTACAGAGCTATATTTCGATCTACTCGTATTTTTGAAAATTTATCGCTCCAACGGACGCAACAACTCAAGTCGCTCCATCCCCTCTGCGTCATCGATGTGCTGAAAAAGATACCATTGACTTGAAATGCAAGCTTGACGAAAGCCGTCGGTTCTGCTCAGAAGTTTCAATATGCGCGTTGAAAGTTCGTTGACGCAGCTACAAGGAACAGCAGTTCAATGAAAATCAGTGAATCTCCCGAGTAGCTGCCCGGATTGGCGTGGTGTCACTGCTGTACATACATATTGATCTGAAAGCTCAGAAATAAGTAGATAGCGATGCAATGCTTAAATGGGATTCTTAACGATTCAATTAAAAGCTGCTACGAGTCTCAGGCCGCGTAGTTTGCGCTATGTAAGCACAACCGATTCACATCGGTGCGATACCATGTTTCTAGTTTTTTTTTGCGGAAGCATCGAAATTCTCACTTCTTGTAGAAGTGTAGACATCTCATTCATTCTCATCCCAGCGTTCACTCACCTTCTTCATATCTGGGCAGCTATCCATCGACTTGGTGGCGCAACTGCTCGGCTGCATCACAGAGTACTGTCATCGCGGAAACCATGAGCTGCGCTTCCAAACCGCATCGAGTATGGACGTGGTACAGAATGAATAAATGTATAAGTTTATTCAAATCCGTTGCGTACATGAACAACCTCGTGTCTACACGAATTGAGGTGGTCCGAGAGACTCTACTTCACCCAATGCTTTGCCAGTGGTGGCCAAACCTCACGAATATTGTAGGTGCTCATGGAATTGTAATGCACGCTTCCTTTAGCAATATCGTCGTAAACGTCTACCTACTCGACTCGTTGAAACATATACACTGCACCGGGCCAAAACTCGATGTTGGCCTTATCCAGCGACCCCTTCTTCGGCTCCACGTCCCAAACCGTGATATGCGCTATGTCGAGGCCACCAAGCGCAATCGCCACCGGGCCGAACTCGATACATCGGATCGCGTCTACAACAGTGACACGAGTTCCGCAACAACCATTCAGCCGCTCGGCCGAAACGCAGCACATCTTAAGCGTCACGTTAACGTCAGCAGCAGGTCGGGCTGCCAAGATAAATTCACGAAAGTCGACCACACGTGAAAGAGGTTGAGGGCTTCTTCTTCTTTCTGTTTGAGGGCTTCGTTCCGGATAGCGTCTAGCAGGTCCATCGTGTTGAGGATCGTATCAGGGTAGGGTGCGGTTGTGGGTGTTGCGAGTAGCGCAAAAGCAAAGGTGAGGCTGTTGCGATGCTGACGGTCGCCCACGTTCTACATACAAACTAAGTCTAGTACGCTATTGTATAGCTCGTATAGTTTGAGTTTGAGTAGTATAACGATATAGGTTAGGAGGTTAGCGTGGGTTGTTAGGTAAAGTTGTTGTTAACGAGGTTAAGCTTAACTATGGCGACAGCTCTGATCATTTGCGTATATGCAGTTAGAGATAACAAAGCTTGATAACGTTTAGTGTATTAGTGCATGATGATCATAACTTCATCTTGTCTAGAACTCGTTCAGCGATGCGTGGTCAACGCAATAATAGCCGTACTTCTGGTATGAGCGTCGGCTGCATCCCTTCAGCTTGCATCGATTGCCGCCGCCGTGGGCCCAACACAGCCCGTCCTGAGTCGACACCTTGCTGCAGTCTGGAATAACGCAAATGCGGCCACCACCGTGTGACCAGCAGAGACCGTAGCGCTTGGATTTGCGCGTGCATCCTTCTGTTGCACACGTTTTAAAGCCGCCGTGCTGGAAGCAGAGCTTGTACAACTTGGCGCGGTTCGAACAGCCCGACACGGTGCAGCGTGAGCCGCCGCCGTGGCGGACGCAGCAACCTCGGGAAACAGCGTTGTTCCTGCAGTTCTCCACCTGGCACGGCGGTGATCGGTTCTTGCGAATGCGTTTTCGGCCTGCCCTTGCCTTAGCCTTGGTGGTGAGCTTTCCGTCCTTTTTCGTCACCGACACTTGTTGATGTTCTGCTTCGTCGTCGTCGTCGCCGCCGCCGTTACTGGTGTCCTCGCTCAATGCAGACAACGCTAGCACGGGCACGCGCGCCTTCTTGCTGGCGATGCTCATCTTCTCCAGTGGTGCGATGCACGAGCCCAACAATATCAGCGAAGACATGGCCGTCAAGTTGGGGCTCTGAGCTACAGCCATCAGACGCTGAAAAGTGGGCGGCGCCGGGGATGTGGGTGTCGTCACGTTTTGGTTCCCATCATTCGATGACTCCGGGTTGAGCAGGAATGCAATGTCGGACTTGCCACTCATAGTCGAAGAGGAGCTTGTTCTTCAGACTGCGACTTCGCGATACTAAGTCCAGCACCAAATCAGTTGTGAGTAGGGAACGATGGCCCCAAGCCACGCAGTGACGGCTGCCCGGAAAATGTCAAGCCACGATCATCGCTGGCTGCCGGCACGCGCCCCTTTTGGCGATCCCGATGGTGCAGCCACGCGCCGTCCAGCAAATCCCTGGCGTCCAAGACAGATGCCGGTCTGGGTCTGAGGCGTGAATGAACCGACGACGTCCGATTGCGGTGACCGCCAGGCAGCATGCCTGCCGCCAATCACAGGCTTCTGGTGGCGCCCTGCACGCGTGAGACCCGCTCCGTGGGACTCACAAGGATGGAGAGACTCGATGCTCTGCTCCTTCATACATGTACATGTGTTGGCGGAGCTCCACGCGCCATCACGAGCGAGCCACCAAGCTGGCTCCTTTGTATCTGGCACTTCAACTTGACACAACTCGTACATCATGTGATCTACCTAGACTAGGTGCCGCTTAAATTCGGATCTTTGGTGTTATCTTCATCTTAAATTCGGTCAAAAGTTCGAGCTGCTCTCGTCCAGTTCTCAAGGCAGCGACAATGGGCAAGAAGCGTAGTGGAGGTGCCAGCAAAAGTGGCGCCAAGGGCAAACCAGCCTCTTCTGGAGGCAGCAAGAAGGTCCACCAGAAGCACAAGACGCAGCAGGTTGCAGCTGTGTCAAAATCACAGCAGAAGCAGCAGCAGAACCCTGCAAAAGCCAAGAGCAAAGCCAAAGCTCTGACTCCAGCCGAGCGACTGGCTGAGATGCGGCGCAAACTCGACGGCGGCAAGTTCCGCATGCTGAACGAGCAGCTGTACACGAGCACGGGCGTCAACGCCTTCTCCACGTTTCAGGAGGACCCGGAGCTCTTCGACGTGTACCACCAGGGCTTCCGAGAGCAAGCCGACAAGTGGCCCACCAATCCTCTGGACACATTCATCGACTACGTCAAGTGCGTTGCCGACGCTCAGAGGGTTATCGGTTGGGTATTACTGCTGACATTTTGCGCCTTTTGTGACTATTGTAGACGTCACCCGAAGGCGGTTGTGGCGGATTTCGGCTGTGGAGATGCCAGGTTGGCCGAGAGTGTGCCGAACAAAGTGCACTCGTTTGATTTGGTGTCGCGCAAGCCGCACGTTACAGCATGCAATATTGCTGATGTACGGTGGCTACGAAGCTATTGGGTACTGTGGAGTTAGCGAGCTGATGCGGTTGATTTTGGTTGTGATGTAGGTTCCGTTGAAGGACACCAGTGTTGATATCGGTGTGTATTGCTTGGCGCTGATGGGCACGAGCATTCGCGAGTATGTGCGTGAGGTGTACCGCGTGCTGAAGCCTGGAGGCGTGTTGAAGGTTGCTGAGGTGAAAAGCCGCTTTGAAAGTGAATCGCTTGGCGGAATCGTAGGGTTCGTGCAGATCCTAAGCAAGATGGGCTTTGATTGCAAGAACAAGGACGAGCGCAACAAGATGTTCGTTCTGTTCGAGTTTGTCAAGTCGTCGCGCAAGCCGCAAAACGTTGGACCTATTGAGCTGAAGGCGTGTGAGTACAAGCGGCGATAGATGGACACGGCAAATAGGACATTTATTCGAGACGGTCAAGTCGCGATAAATACGAACGCTACACTACACTCTACTCTACTGCTCCAATCCAAGCAGCAGTGTCTGCGGCTCTTCAGTGTCAGACTTGTCGGCACCGTAGTCCGTGTCCGAGGCACCAGCAAAGTCCTCAAGTTCGAGGTCTGGCTGTGGTGGGAAGGGCCACGCACAGTTCCACTTCTTGGGTTTAATGAAGGCGATGTCGTCGATTTCCACACCGTGGTTATCCAGCATAGAGCACAGAGCCAGGAGGTTCTCTAACCGCGGCTTGAAGTGGCCACTATGAGGCTCAATTGCAAGGATCACACCGTGCTTGATGATGATCTTGCCAGCTGCCAAGATCGGAGCTCCCGACACAAAGCTCGAGTGATGGAAGCGGCCCTTGCGTTTGCGGCCAAGGTACATGCGTCCTGGAAGGTCCACGACGAAGATCCACTTACTGCGTTCGTCCGTGTGCACAACGCGTCCCGATGCCGCGTACCTCACGCTCACACCTTCCTCTCCGTCGGATACGAACTTGAGCTCGTAGTGTTTACGCTGTTCAGCCGTGCAGTACAGCACGTGCGTCGTGCGCAGCTCCTGCTGGGTGCAGTCCGGCAGGTCCACGTTCTGGCCGCTGCCATGGTCGAGCCAGTGGAAGAAGCTCGCATCTTCGCCGCCGCGACTCTCCATCTCGTGCTTCCAGGCCTTGTGGAAGGCTCGCAGGTTGAATCCGTAGCGGTGCTGCTCGTCCAGAGCTTCGAGCCAGAAGTCCCTGTGCAGGATGGAGGCTCCGCACATGAGCTCCTCCTTGCCTTCCACGCTGCGGCGTCTGCAGCGCTTCATGCCGCGTGTCAACTGTCCCATTCGAGTGCGCAGTTGTCTCCAGCGATCCACTGTATGGCCTCCTTCACGGGGGGGTTCCTGGACGTTGGGGGTGGGTTTCGAGCGCTGCACGAGCTCGGTCGCGTCCTGCGGAAGCTGCAGCAGGTCCTGGTTCACGTGGACTAACATGCTGGAAGGTTTCAGTCGTCTGATAATGAGGGGTTGGAAATGGAAATGGCGACACTTGGTTGATTGACCTGGACCTGCTGTAGGTGCATTTTGTGCGGGGATTAGGCGATGCAACAACGAGGAGGTTTATCCGTCCTTGTTTTATTAGGAGATCACAGCGATAGTGGGTGTAGGTGTTGACGTCGCCCCTCCTGGTCGATTCTTTCCTTGAAGGGTTCTTTATTTGTGGGTCAAAGCCTGCAGGTGGACAGAAAATCCACTGATTGTGGACGTCTTGAATTTCTCAGTGTTCGTCGACGTCGTCGCGACCTGCAGCACTTAAGTTGCTGGTACAGTACTGCCCGCCGTGCGCAATGCAAGTTCCTGGTCAAATATGCCAGACGAGGCTGCGAGGACCGCCAGTATCCGGAGTGTTCACGAAGAGACCCGCTCAGTCAGCTGCCTCTCGTTGACTTGCGCCAGGCTGGCTGTTGACAGCCTGCTTTGCCACCTGCTTCGAGCAGAGACTTGGATTTTGCAAGTGCAAGTTGCCGTTGCACCTGTTGCGGTTCGACCTGATCTCGATAACGTCTTTTCGCTGGTCGCCCGGGAGGAGCAAGCCTTGTTCAAAGAAACGATTCTTTTGAGTACGCTAAGATACTTCGTCTACGGTCGCAGCCTTCTTTCTTTCTGGTCAAACCACTACTTGCGCTCGGTTATCGGGTGAACCAGACTATGTATTTCTCGCTGTTTGTCATTTTCCAATTTTTTTTATCGCAATGCGTGTCGAGTCTATTGGTCGTCGAATTCAAAGATGCCCGTGTCACCGGTGTCCGACACATTGCCGTATGACCCGCGCCGCTCAGACCGCCGTCTCTGATCTGCTGGCATCTGCGAGTTGTACCCGGGCACCCGATAGCGCTCGTTCCGGTCCTCTGCGTCCTCTCCTTCCTCTTCCGACGTAATGCTCAGCCGCTCCAGCAGCTCCGCGCTCACTGCGTAGCTCGACGACTCGTCGGACGCGTAGTAATGCCTTGAAGGCTGTGTTCCTGTCGCGCTAAAAGACCTGTACGAGCCCTGCTGTGTAGTTCCTGTGTCGCCCCCCAATCCACCGGGAGGCATCCTCTCTCTCAGCGCCGACATGGCTGCGAGCGCCGGAGACTTGGACAGGTCGAAGTCGTCGTGCTCGGCCAGGTTCGGCTCCAGCGACGGCGTCCAGGAGCTTCTGTTCGGGTTGCCCTGCCTCAAAAAGCCAATATCCCCAGGGCAGGAGCTTGCAAACTGCAACAACAGCAATAAAAGCATCAGAACGCCACTAAAAAACCCACTAAAACCATCGGCGTTCACGCACCTGAATCACCGCGGGTGCGCGAGGCGGCGAGTCCTCTCGAATGGTTTCTGCCGGAGGCCCCAGCGCCAGGTCGGGCATGCTGTCCAGCTGCA
>JAHWLE010000276.1:0-28564 GCA_024679135.1 Phytophthora foliorum | reverse complement strand
CCCCACCCCACCCCACCCCATTGTGACGACGCAATTGATTGTGGAGAGATAAATCTGCAGCGTGTGGTCTCTGGTAATTTAGCCCCCGGAAAGACCGCATCCGGCAACGCAAAGCGCATGGATAGCCTTCACGCCATGATGGACAGCGACAGTGAGAATTCTAGTTCCGAGGACCGACGTCAAAGCGTCAGCCCTCGCCGTGGCGACGGCTCAGCCTCCATCGACCGCAAATCGGCAACGTTGTCAGCGCGGATTGTTGCGGAGCAGCTAAACCCATCGGATGCAGCAATCTGCCGGTGGAAGGACCGCAAAAAAGTCACCAAACCAAGTGGAGGGAGTGCCTTTCAGACTTGTAGCAGAGTGGAATGTGGATGTGACCATGGAAACCATCGTTGCGGATCCTACCTGCTAAAAAAAAGTAAGTTGCTGCAACTGCAACTTTGGGGTACTCAATTGCCTTGGCTACTTCAAAACTTGCTCATGAGCTGGAGAAAAAAATCTTCATGTTCCTGCACAATTGACCACCACTAATAATGTATTGTTTCAGTAATTACATTTTTCGCAGGTCTAAGTACAAGGGTTTGTATAGTGGACCGATTCCCGCAGCATTTTTCCGACAGATTTTCCGTCAAAACCTCGCCTGTACAGATCGTGTACAACCCGCAACCCAAAGATGTACAAATACATAAATTTAGCTGCGATCACCCTCCTGTCTGCGATGTTGAAATGACCTCCACTCGCACGTCTTAATTGAAGCTGACCATCACTCTTAGTTTCCCTAGACCAATTCCGTTCGAACTGTGAGGAGGCGACAATGGCGCGTCTGAGAGCGTATATGTGTTCCCACGGCGTCTCGAATCGCAGGTTCGGGGGTAGATTCGCTCTAGTGAGGCTGCTTCTCCCACGTTGCCGAGACTTGCGAATACGTTCTCCCTCCGCAGCCATGGCGAGGACCAGGCTGATTGACTCATCCACCCGCTCGTATTCGTCGTCTTCGTAGATCATGTGCGTCAAGGTCATTGTCTTTCAACGTGGCGGAGCAAAGAGTGATGTTCTCCGTGTTTTAGGCACCAGCTGGACAGCCTATAAATCTGTCGGAGAAGGGGGTACCCCCGAGTTGGCTCAAGCAAAAAGTAAGCAAAAGTGTCTATAAATGGTCTTTTTCTGTCCATTTACACAAGGAATTTACGGGATAAATCCTGCGGGAATCGGTCCAGTGTAGACTTATCAAACTATGACAGATAAGGGGTTATTATTCTCACTTCGTCTTTTGACCTTCAATACACAAGTCACCTTCCAGGCCGACTTCCTCCCCAAGAACCCTCTTTTCCTTACTCTTCGCGTTGTCCTCCGCCGTCCTAAACCTCAGTATTTCCCATAATCCAACAAAACTTGACCGACGAATGAGGCGTTTTTGTTCGGCTGCAGCGTGTCTCCAGCCTGTAGGTGTATCGCTTGTGTTCGTAGGGATGAGTGGAGATCCCTACCACGATGTCTGCCCGATAAGAAACCATGCAACACAAAACCTCGCAGGCACCACTAGCACCCGGGCGAGGTCGTTTGATACAGAGCTCGCCCTCGCAATCGGCGTTATTAACCGCAAATAATAAATAAAAAAATGCCTGGTGAATCTTCGAGGTATTCATACATGTACATGAGAGCATGGTGTTGTGCAGGAAGAAGCGTGATTCATGGCCGAGCAACCTGTTCTGGGCGAAATTCTTGAAAAGGATTATCTAATACACTTCACAATTATGTGATCAGGGCTACCAAGAGCCAAGCCGCTGGTTTAAACAAGAGACGCTTCTGAACGATGAGTGAGTACCGCGAGAAAACATGGCCACGGTTGAGTGTTTCCACCGATTCGCTCAATGGCAAGGCTCTGGGAGCGACTACTGCTCCTTGAAGTGTACTACCGAATGTATGGCCCGTGAAATGGATGACACAGCGGCGTCTACAAACTCTCCTAGCCGCAGTTGAACGTAGATTTGTGAAGCTTTGCTGCTAGTAATCATCGAATACATGTACATCTTCAGTGTACACAATTGTTTATGAAGGATCGGCGGCATCATGTTCTTGCCGAAGTGCCGACCGGGCATGGTCTCTGGTATGTCCGGTTCGTTCACAACCAATACGGTTCAAGCATTTGGCTCCGGTTGGCTTTGCAGATGTGCAGACACCCGACGGTTGTGGACGTGTCTGTATCCGCCTTGGTAGCTCATTTACAAGTTTTCTTTCTCGTCGACAAGCTGCTCGCCCTAGAGCATGACCGCTTGGTGGCGACGTCACTTTGATCCGTGAACAATACCTGCAAAATGAAAGTCGGCGCGCTCGTTTCGCCCAGCACCGATGAACCTGATATCGGCACCACCACACCGTCAGCAGACGAAGCGACACCCCGAGAGCGATCAGAGTCGATGTTGACAGAAAGCTCGAATGCAGCCAGCCCGAAACATGAGAAAGAGAAGACATCGAATCTCACGGAAAAGCAAGCAATTCGGCGTGAGCAATGTCGAGCGAACCAAGCACGGTACCGCAACAAACAGATTAACCGCAGGCGCCAACTCCAACAGCAAAACCAGCGACTTGAAGAGGAGATTCAAGGCTTGAAACTCAAGCGACGAGCCATCAAGTACGAGCGGAAAACAACCCAAAGCCCGTGGACTATCGTCGGCGAGGTATTCCGTCTGCTTGAAGACGGCTTCCGATCTCCTTGGCGACTGGCGAGCTTGGAGGAGATGATGAAACATTCAGACACTCGGCAGCGTCTGGCGTTTTTGCAGAAGTCTTTCGTGCATGATGTGGCAATGGGTGAGCTGCGTGGTATCAACGCGCTTATGGATCAGTGGAGACGCTACTCATTGTACTTCGAAGACACCCATATTGAGCTCACGCGAGTTGAAGCTGTGACTGCGGGCGTCGTGTCTGCCATTGCCACACTCAGTGTGACTGTGACGGAGTTTACATTGAGGTGCGTCCTGCCTCACCTCACTAATCCAACAAGAGGGAAAGCGAAAGCGTCGTCGCTCAGTAAACAGCTTTTGGGCCAACGTCTCGACTTCAAGTGTTCGCTTCGCTTTCTCTTCGACGGCACCAGTGGTCGCGTCGTACGTCTAGAGCCCAAGATCGACTTGGCTTCGTCATTACTTCGACTACTAGGAAGTATCAAGGACGTGCCACTCGTACTCCAGCATGCACTTATCACTTCCGAGTATGTGCTAGGTGATCTACCCAACACGCTACGGTGAGGTAGCGACTGAGCTTTATACATGTACTACAGTAGTTTATATTTTGTAGAATTCTCTGGATTTTAATCCAGAGTTTCTACAGAGGCCAAACTAATCCTTTATTCTTAATCTTTTCGCTACCCAAATTAAAATACGATACATCCGTTAATATTAGAACCTCTTATAATATGGGCTTACTGCAATATTAGATGCAGTTTGAGATATCTCTTCCCTAACAGGTCTTTCATCCTAGTAATAAATAGTATGGTCATTTCTGCAAATATCGAAACTCTTCCAATACAAACTGATATATTAGATGCCTTTATAAATTAATACCCGTGGAGAATAAAATAAACACAGTGAATGTTGCTTGTGGTAACATCAAAACCCAAGTCATCCGAAAATCACCCAGTGAATGTTACTCGAAGAGACTGAGTTAAATTTAACACTTGGTGATACGCCCGTATTTTAGTGGGGTTTTAGTATGAAAATCTATCCAACCCAGATGCACTGGGTGCTTCTCAATGAGCAGTGATCATACATCGTAAATACCACTCATTAATACATCGTAGTCATCCCAACGAGACTCGCAAAAGAACCTGCCTAGATAGGTGCGCTCTATCCTCCACCTACATTCTCGAGGCCACGGTGTGCGACGTGCAGGGCAAGCGTACTGATTTGGTGGTGTTACCGGTATTGTGCTCAGATTGGGAAGGAGTGCTATGTAGATGCCGTGCGTAAAAGATGCAAAAGTGCATTCTGGTGCTATCTGTATTTGTCAAAAGTGAAGTATTTTGTCAATTTCAAATGTTCCTGTCCTAAAATCCAGAGCTCCCCCGTGTATACCACGGCATTAGTCGGTGTTACACTTGCCCAACTCTCCTGCCTAAAAAAGGGAAGGACATGCACGAATCCTTGGGTAGTTCAGAATTCGTGCATGTCCTTCCTCATGGGCGTTGGTATCCATTTGAGCTTTCCACGTTGGAGTTAAGCTCCCACACTCTCGCGAGAATAAACACTCTATTAGCAAGACTGAAGCTTACTTCAATGTTCGTGCGTGATGTTGGCAAAAACTTGAAAGCAAGCTGTTCATATTACACTATAGGCGGTGGGGTGCTCGCCCACGCATATTCAAAGTCCGAAGCAGCTCTTAAAACTCGAGAACAAGAAGCCAGTCATCGTCCACACTGCCGCCCGAAGGAGGGGTGAAGTCCACATGCGTGGCATTTCCATTGGCAGGGACGCTCACCGTCGAGTTGGCGTGATACTGACCATCGCGAGGAGAGAACCAGCGAGCAGTGCCCGAACGCTCCGATCCGTTCCCAAGCTTCAGGCTGAACGAGTCGCCGTGGCCAGTGTAGACGTAGAAGCGCTCGCGAGTCTCGGAAGCGAGGACCGAGATGTATCGGGTGCCCTCGTACGCGTTGACGGAAATGTCCTGGTATCCGCTAGGGCTGGAAAGGAGGTGGCGAGCGGGCTCGAGCTGCTCGAGAATCTCGGTCAAGAGGTTCTGCAGCGGTTGGGTGACGTACTGAGCCTGCGTTGCGCCCTCGAAGAAGATGTCCTTACGCCAGGAACCAGAGGAGTTTTGACCGGCCGAAGGGGAGTAGTAGTCGCTTTCACGCAGCAGGTCCTCCTGCGGCTCGTACATCTGCCACACGCTGTTGGCGCCGTAGGTAAAGCCGGCCGCACCCCCGTAGACGCCGTGATACAGACCCGTGCGCACCTGCGAGGCGTTCCAGATGGGGAATGCCGCCTTAAAGTTGTCGTGCGCACCTTCGTAGTGGTTCTCGAGGTCGAGAACGGGACCGGTGAAGCCGTCGCGCATGGCGGTGATGAGTTCGTAGTTCTTGGTCGAGTCCCATGTCGTGTACGGCGTGAATCCGCCAAGAGCATCGGGCGTGGCGTGGCCAGACTGCGCTCCATTGATCGACACTCGGTGCTCCTCCTTTGGCAGCATCAAGTGAGCGTACGCCTGCGGCGTGTTCTCGGGTCTTGAGATCCAGCCAGCGGTGGGGTGGAAAAGGATCACGGGCTCATACCCGTGCGCGGTCTCCGCGTCCTTCACTCCAGCGCGCATGCTCACCCAAATGTCCGTCGTGTCTTCAATGGGGCCCAGCAGTGTAGCAGGGTCCACGTTGGGATCGGAGGCGTACGACACCATCGCCTTCGACGTGTTGCGAACCCAAAGGCAGTCCGAGTCACCACCAAGGATCTTCGGCAGACCGGGGTAGCGGTCACCGATGAACTTGCCCCACTCGTACGCAGTGGAGTCGTTGAAAATGGACACATCGTCGTTGTGCCAGCCACCGTTGACCCAACGGCCCCACACAGGCACCAGAGCGATCAAAATGCCGTAGCTCGCAGCCAGATCCACGGTCCAATCTACCAACTCAAAGTACGCCTCGTTCGGTTTGGACGGGTCCGAGTTGTTGAACGGTAGGTCGCCGTAGAAATTGGAGCGGGTCGTGCCGTTCAGCTCCGAGATCACAACCGTCTGCACAACGTTGTAACCTTGTTCGGCACGGGTCTTGAGGTAGAAGTCGATGGACGTCTTGTTGAGTCGGTGCGTCAGCTCCCACGCCGTGTCGGCTTGCCAGAAGAAAGGTTCCTCAGAAGCGGTGCGATAGAGGTATCGTCCGTATTGCGGGGCGGAGATGGCAAGGTCGTGCCAGGACGGATCTGCGGCCGAGGCGGCAACGCCAGTGAGCGCCACCAGGCTGGCAATTGCAGCTTGGATCTTCATGCGAGGAGCGAACAAGTGGATGGTGGTCGCAGCCCGAAGCAAATCGGAGAATGGGATGCAGAAAAAACTTTCCAGTCGCCCAAGAGGAGTCGCAAATGCTATGCCGACTTCGTACGATTTGCCGTTCCTTTCTTCATCCACGAACTTCCCGGTGTGTTGAAGTGGCAACAGCTGAATGATAAAGAAGCTACCCCTCGAAGGTGCGGCAGCTCGATACACAAGTTACATGTGCCAAGCAGCATCGAGATCAGTCACATGGTCACGGCGAGAGAATCCAATGGAGCTTCAACTCCTGCACCAGCAATTGGTTACGGAGTGGATCACGCTCACACCGTTACCCTTCCCAATGCGTCTAGCGAGCAGCATCAAAATTGTTCATTATAATACCAGGATCGTTGATAGAGATGGCCACTGTACGTTTATTACGAAGCAGACATGATACTCTAGACGTAGAACGCTACAACATAGTAGTTGGATTACCGTAATGATCTCAAGAATTCATCCAACAGCTTCTTCTTAGACCATGACTGCTTCACACACTTAAAACTCGAGCACCAGAAGCCAATCGTCGTCAACGCTACCACCCGAAGGAGGAGTGAAGTCTACGCGCGTGCCGTTACCGCTCTCGGGAACGCTCACCGTCGCGTTGGCGTAGTACTGACCGTCACGAGGAGAGAACCAGCGAACACTTCCCGAGCGAGCACCTGAACCGTTGTCAAGCTGAAGGCTGAACGCGTCACCATGGCCGGCGTACACGTAGTAGCGGTCGCGAGTATTCGACGCGAGGACCGAGATGTATCGCGTGCCCTCGTAGGTGTTGGCCGACTTCCCGGTGTGGTCCCTGGTGGAAGCTAGAAGTTCGCGAGCCGGCTCAAGCTGCTCCAGTGAGCTGATGCTGAGGTTCTGCAACGGCTTGGTGACGTACTGGATCTGCGTGGCACCCTCAAAGTAAATGTCCTTACGCCACGAGCCGGTCGCATTCTGGTTGATCTGAGGGTCATAGTAGACGGCGTCGCTGACCAGGTCGGCTCTAGGCTCGTACATCTGCCAGACGCTGTTGGCTCCGTACGTGAAGCCAGCCGAGCCTCCGTAGACGCCGTGATACAGACCCGTACGCACTTGCGAAGCGTTCCAAATGGGACGTGTCAGACTGAAGCTGTCGTGGGCGCCCTCGTAGTGGTTCTCGAGGTCGAGGACGGGGCCAGTGAACTTGTCGAGCATCTCGGCAATGTTCTCGTAGTTCTTGGTCGAGTCCCAACCAACCGCGGGGGTGAACATGGACGTCGGGTCTGGCGTGGCGTGACCGGACTGCACCGCATCGATAGACACGCGGTCCTCCTCATCCTGCAGCATGTTGTGGCCGTAAGCCAGCGGCGTGACTTCGGGCTTAACGATCCAGCCACCTGCCGGGTGGTACATCACCACCGATTCATAGCCTTGAGCGCTCTCAGACTCCTTGAGACCGGCACGCATGCTAGCCCAAACAAGGGACGTGTCTTCAATGGGTGCCAACAAGGACGGCAGATCTTGGTCCGGGTCCTCCCCATAAGCAGCTTGAACTTCGGACATGTTCCACGACCACAGGACGTTGGAGTCTCCACCGAGGATTTTGGGAAGGCCAGGGTAGCGGTCTCCGATGAACGTGCCCCACTCGTTCGCGTTCGACTCATTGAAGATGGGGGTTGTACTGTGCCAGCCACCATTGACGTACATGCCCCACGTCGGCACCAGTGCAATCAAAATGCCGTAGCTCGCAGCCAGATCCACGGTCCAATCTACCAACTCAAAGTACGCCTCGTTCGGTTTGGACGGGTCCGAGTTGTTGAACGGCAGGTCGCCGTAGAAATTGGAGCGGGTCGTACCGTCAAGCTCTGACACGAGAACAGTCTGGACGACGTTGTAACCTTGTTCGGCACGGGTCTTGAGGTAGAAGTCGATGGACGTCTTGTTGAGGCGGTGGATGAGCTCCCACGCGGTGTCGGCTTGCCAGAAGAAAGGCTCGTTCGAGGCGGTTCGGGTGAGGTAGCGTCCGTATCGTGGGGCGGTGATGGCAAGGTCATGCCATGAAGGGTCCGTCGAGGCCGCAGGAGCGAGTGCAGCCAGTGAAACGAGGCCGGCGAAAGCGGCTTGGATCTTCATCATTGCTGCGTTAATTAAAGGAATACGACCAAGACTTTCGCAATGACGAGTGCTGCCTGAAGCAAATCCGAGAATGACATTGGGATCCTCTGCTACAGTGGCGTCTTGAGTCAACTCAAATGCCGATCTTTGAAGAGCCCGCGGTCGTTGAAGCTCACTTCAACCAGGTGGTGGCCCCGCCAATGCACGCGAAAGCGTCTTCGGCATGACCACGCGCCGTGGTGTCCATTTCTACCCAAGCAGACTCGAAAGTGCGTGGTTGAAGCCGCATGGGGCCCGCTTGAAGCCGTCAGCACCTTGAGATGAACCGCACCCGAGATTTCTAGGACGGACATAGGAAGTCGTTAGTGTAGCTAAGTGACATCAATGTACCTTACTGAAAAACGAAAACGGCAGCCGAGATTTATCCGGGGTGGGCGAAGACACATTGGAAGTCGTGCAATTGGGGGGGCATTATCGGCAGGGGCGGGTGTTTGGAAAGATGACCGATGTGACTGCGTGCCAGCATTGCGGAGACGCTTGTGGAATCATGCAACTCGAGACAGGTGTCCGTGTGTTGGAACAGCTGGATGGTGCGTTCAACGATCCGCATATTCCCGATTGACGACTACGCAGTCACTACGTCACCACTGTTTGGTGTATGAAGAGGGGAATGGCCAGTGGCGTTACTACCGAGGCTCAGTCACAAGAAACTACATGTACCTACAAAGCTAAAGGGCTCCGATAGTCGCGACATCAGAGCGCATTTCACAATTCGCGTCCGTCACAAGTAGCAGCACTTGAAAGCTTCACTCATTCGTAACTGCGCAGCACAAATGAAGGTCCACGCCGCCCTCGCCGGCATCCTCTCCCTCGCCGGCCTAACCACCACCACCTCGGCCGCAGATCCGTCCTGGCACGACCTTGCCATCTCCGCCCCGCAATACGGACGATACCTCTATCGCACCGCTTCTAAGGAACCTTTCTTCTGGCAAGCCGACACGGCGTGGGAGCTGACGCACCGACTCAACAAGACGTCCATCGACTTCTACCTCAAGACCCGTGCCGAACAAGGTTACAACGTTGTGCAGACGGTTGTGATCTCGGAGCTGAACGGCACGACCCGCTCCAATTTCTACGGCGACCTACCGTTCAACAACTCGGACCCGTCCAAACCGAACGAGGCGTACTTTGAGTTGGTAGATTGGACCGTGGATCTGGCTGCGAGCTACGGCATTTTAATTGCACTGGTGCCGACGTGGGGTATGTACGTCAATGGTGGCTGGCACAGTACAACCCCCATCTTCAATGAGTCGAACGCGTACGAGTGGGGAAAGTTCGTTGGTGAGCGGTACCCTGGTCTGCCAAAGATCCTCGGCGGAGACTCGAATGCGCTGTGGTCATGGAACATGTCTGAAGTCCAGGCTGCTTATGGGGAAGACCCGGACCAGGACCTACCGTCGTTGTTGGCGCCTATCGAAGACACGTCCGCTGTGTGGGCGAGTATGCGTCGTGGCCTGAAGGATTCTGAGCGCGATGTCGGCTACGACTCCATGATTCTGTTCCACCCGACAAATAGCTGGATCGTCAAGCCTGAGGTCACGCCGCTGCCTTACGGCCACATCATGTTGCCCGACGAAGAGGACCGCGTTTCGGTTGATGCGGTTCAATCTGGCCACGCCACACCCGACCCGACTTCCAAGTTCACCCCTGTAGCTGGCTGGGACTCGACGAAGAACTACGAGAACATTGCCGAGATGCGTGACAAGTTCACCGGCCCTGTGCTGGATCTCGAGAACCACTACGAGGGCGCCCACGACAGCTTTGACTTATCGCGACTCATTTGGAACGCTTCCCACATCCGCACGGGTCTGTATCACGGCGTCTACGGTGGTGCAACGGGCTTCACCTACGGAGCCAACAGCGTGTGGCAAATGTATGAGCCCCGCTCCGACCTGCTGCGCGACAGTGACTATTACCCGGCTCAGATCAACCAGAACACTTCGGGCTCGTGGCGTAAGGACATCTTCTTCGAGGGTGCCACGCAGATCCAATACGTCACGAAACCACTTAGCAGTCTCTCCACCGCTACGCTCGAGCAGCTCGAGCCTGCACGCGAACTACTCTCCAGTCCGAGTAACCACACTGGCAAGTCCGTCAACACGTACGAAGGAACGCGCTACATCTCAATCCTCGCGTCGAAGAACCGTGACTGCTACTACGTCTACACGGGGCATGGAGACTCGTTCAGCCTGAAGCTCGACAACGCTTCGGGAAGTAGCCGCTCGGGCAGTGCAACTTGGTTTTCTCCTCGTGACGGTCAGTATCATGCGAGTTCGACGGTGAGTGTACCTGTCAGTGACAACGGAACTCGCGTGGACTTCACTCCTCCGTCGACCGGTGGCATCGACAATGACTGGCTTTTGGTGCTGGAGTTCTAGGTTCGCATCTCAAAGGCATCACAGATAAAGCAAGCACAGCTAGCACACTGTAATAACTGCTAAAACTGTTTGTCAGATAGATCTACTGTACATGTATTTGCACATTTAGCTGTATTAGTTTTATTTGTGTAACTTACAATTTGCAAGTTACAAACCTACCTAACACGTTTTACAAACAAGCTGGCGTTCTACTCCAAATTTTCACGAGCGATCCCTTGAATAAAAGGAAAAGTTTATCGTTTCGTCTCGCATTGATGCCACTTACCTTCTTTGGCTAACGATATCCTATTAGCTTGTCGGCAGTCGATAGAGATCTAGCCAAGAGCCCCCTCCAGCCCACACGCTCCGAAGAGTTTTCATTCTTGTCCTGATCTAGCCAGTGACCTAAGTCGCCGGCTGCGTGAGTATATACGTCTTCCCATTTCGAAGCGGTGTTTACCGGTAGTACTCGAGTGGTACTCTACTAAATGCTGCATCGCGAGCTCATTGACATTTTTGCCAGTGCATTGATCATTTTGTTGTGAGCACGTAGATGATGTTGCTGTCGCCGATCACGTGGAGCGGTGTCCACTTGTTACGGTAGCAACCCGAAGCCCATAAGAAGCCCCATCTTTTTGCCAGGTTATTGGTGGTGGCTTTTGCCTCAATAAGACATGCTGATGACCCAGCATACGTCGTGACCTGCCAATGCGGTTACCTCCTGTGGAGCCCTAGACTTTATGACAAAACTCCACAACTGTATTTAGCGGGTTTTGATATCATCCTCGAAACACCTATGTGGACACGTTTATCCAGACCTATTGTAACAGAGGAAGCTTTTATCCTTGAAAAGAAAATTGAAAAGTGTATTAGCGTTTGCTTAGCTTGTTGGTGTGCCTTTAGCTGCGCTCTGGCTGCCAGTCCTTCTTTCGTAATCTTCCTTCACCTCAATCACTAAGTAAACAACTGCATGTACGACCTCACCGAGGTCGTGATCATGGAATAATCATGGCCAGTGCTACTGTCCAGGTATCGCCTGCATGTATCATCCATGTATTTGTCCAGTTATTGTCCATGTAGGGATTTTTCTTTTCTTTCCAAATATCTTCGTTTTTTATTTACTAAGGAGAGAGCAAGCATCAAAGTAGGCGGCGCACCACAAGCGCATACATGCTACTTGGGAGGACTTTATCAAGCTAGCGAGAGGCTATGAATGAACTTCCGATTAGAACTAGCGTTTTTTTACTGTGAGTGCGAGTCAATCTGTAATGTATTGGCTAACAAATGCAGGGTACATACTACGTATCCGATTGCTGTAGTGCTGCTCTCTTCGGTTCCTTTTGGAATCGGAATTGTTCTCATTCATTCTACCAAACACCACCGCGTGAACTAGTCGGCGGCCGAGATGGATATTGTTTAGATGTATAGTTTCCAAAACGCTCCTTCAGTAATGTGATACACCGCCAATCTCCTTCTACAGTCGCGCAGCCAGAGCAGGGCCCTCCTTCCAACCTCCTTTAGAAACTACGAAGCGCGCCGTTAACAGTCTCATGAATGCGGAGTAGTTGTCGTGTATTGGCCTGGTAAATCTTCACGTGTATAGAAGCCAGTTCCACAAGACAAGGAAGGTCATCCGCAGAAGGCACCATGTCTCGCGTTCTCGATTCCTAAGCATTTATTGCGAATACGTGTGAGGGAGTGTTCACGGGACAAGAGCGCTAGTCAAGCAATACCTGTTCAGCCGAAACCCCTCCATCTAGCTTGACGCTAGGCCGTAATGTAGTTACGTGCTACTCCTCTCCCGTTTACACGGCTTCATGTTGAGGAGGAGCTACTGAGAGCTAATTCTTCAGCATCTCCATACACGTAGGCGTCAGAGGTTTGACGCACGCGACCTTGACTGTGAGCGGCCCGCACGCCGTCAGTGTTGCTCGCCTCCGTTTCCTTCCTGTGCCGTCGGCGTCGCTTCCTTCTTGTGCATCGTTTCCAAATTTAAATGTGGCGGTCACCTCCTAAGAATACAGACTGGTAAAATATTCTAAACTTACATACATGGACAATAACTGGATCGAAACCTGGACTATACATGCTGTCGGTAACTGGACGCTAGTACTCTCGAATAATCATCCTTGTGCGCAAACGGAGTGTACCAACTCCGTTACACGACCTCTTTTGAACAACGGTCTACTGTGGTGGCGAGGGACATTGGGATGCGATGTGGCCAACTTGCTTGTACCTGTGGCAAGTTGCACACTTTTTCCAATCCTCGGTGGCCGACGGCGTGCTCCCGCCTGCGACTCCATGGTCGAAGCGAAGAGCTAATTCGATAGTCTCCTCGAGATTAGCTGGGTGGTGTTCACGAAGGTGGTGGGACGTTTTGGAGCGCAGTCCTTGCTGGAAGAAAAACCTCAGCTCAAGCGGAGAAATTGGCACTTCACTTTGAATGAGTATGTCCTGGAATGCGCTCACATAGTCGTGGAGAGACCCAATTTGAGTAAGCTTGCACAATTTTTCTCGCAGCGTATACTCAAAATCCGGTGGTAGGAATCTTTTCCACATCGCTGTTTTAAACGTCTCCCACGTACGCACAATTTGGGCTCTATCACAGTCAGCCACAAATTGTATATACCAATTCATTGGTGTCGGTGCCAAATAGCACGACACCGTTGTCACGAAGGCAGCAGAATTCTCGACCATAAGTGGGTGGTAATCTGCGTAGTATTGTTTCACCATACAGAACCATAACTCACAGATCCTCATTTAGCGTTCCGTGGTACTTGGGCGGCTCCGCCTTTCGGGCTGCTGGTGGTTTGCTCGTGATCGTCTCGAGACGCGCGGCTTGGGCAGCAATTTGCTCGTTTATCCGCGCTTGAAATTGTTCTTGTTGCTGCGCAAAAAATTGCAGCATTTCCCCAAAGGTTTGGGGTATTTCCAAGGATCTTCTCGTGGGGCTATTGAGTCGTGTATTACCTCATTGCCTGGGCGAGGCGTGGAGGTGCCCCACATGAGAGAATTCCGACACGGTGATCACTGGCACATCAACTTTGACAAACCCGCAGTGCCTTCTGAAGTCAGGATGGGATAGTCTTCAAAGCAGGATGAAAGCCACCGACCAAGCAACTTGATGACGAGTCGGTCAGCTCCTGCGTTGAGCTACTTGGTCGCGCCACCGATCCGAACGGAGTGAGTCGAAAAGCGAGCAGCATCCAATCCTGCCTCGGATGCTGATGTCTTGATGACCTTTGCCACTTCGCTGGAGGACACCCCGCCCGACTTGCCCATCTTGAGAGCAGGTTCATCCGGAAGGGTCCCCAATTGTTTTGCCGCCTTCTTGATCCAGCGTACCGCAAGCACAGGGCATAATAAAGCATCATTGGAGGTGTGTTGGAACCGAAACTCTTCTCTTCCAAACTGATTGTTCTTTGCGCCTCGTAGGAGGATACCAACAACAGTCGCATGCCGCGGCTTCACTGATTGGCCTTGATTTCCGCTGAGTCGAATATCGTCCAGACGAAGAACGAAGGGGTGATACCGCTTACCAATGAATAGGTACTCGGACCTTCGAAGCAAAAAGAAATAAGCAAGTAGCAACCCGCCCCACAGGAGCTGATGGTGAGGCCGGTGGATATCCAAGCGCGCATAGATCCGACGGAGTAAACTCGGCGACAAAGGTTGCTACTTGAGAACTGGGCTCGTAAACCGACGGATCCCACGTAGCAGTAGTGCATGCTGGGCGGTCACACCCGGGTCATAACCACGTTCAAATCGATGGCGCCAGCGCACCGCGCAGAGCTTGGAGCAGATAGTACCGTAGGAATTGCCGACTTGGCGCCGGTTCATGCCAAACTTCCATAAGTACACAGCGAAAGCGCCGAGTTGAGCGGTAGAGGAGACGGAAGCTTTCCTAGGAAGCCACGGCGAGTATCGCATGAATTGGCACCACGAGATCCACTGTCGCTATGCCCGCGAGTAGGCCCGCTGTGATGACCCCGCTAAAGCTCCTGCATGGAGCAACGCGCCCAGACCTGAGAGAGTTTCCGCAAGCTCGGAGGGATTGTAACCTGCGTCCAGCCAACAGAGAGATTAGTAAAAAGGGAAGCTGTATGCGTCACAACTGCTGCCAAGACAAGAAGAGTCTAACGATGTTCCTCGCTACAGCTCGTGCGGATCTGTGTACATCAACGATTCTCTTTCCAAAAGGTGCGCCGTCTAGAGAGTTCTCTCTCTGGGAACCATTAACCTCAACTCTTGCCCTCGCTTTCCCAATGTATTAGAATCTAGAGAGAAACGAGCAGGCAATCAGCCGAGCACTTTCACGGCGAGCGCAACGGAGTTCTACAATACGGAATCAGGGTTGCTGGAAAAGAAAATCTACGCAGCAGTGGAGCCCACCAACAAGACCTCCTGTAGCCTTCCCATCTCTCCTGATCGTGCGGTGTATACACGCTCCGTTAAGGCCAGCAAGCATGCTCGACGTAAGTTCTAAGCTATCCGTGTTGTTAACGTGTTCACTCGTGACTGTATCGTAAACAGGCAAGGCAGTCAGAGCTCTGCGTGTGCGTCAAGCTGCGCATGCTCGTAGCTGTAAGTCGGTCAAGCAGTAAAAGAAAGAGGTCGTAGCATCTGGACCTTGTCAACAACTGAAGGCACATTTCGAATCATCGTAACTGGTACTACATGCAGCATGTTTGTCAATATACAGCGTCTCTGCTTTGTTTTTCTCTTGCTTACTTTGTACATTCACTTGAACAAATCTCTAGGAATGTCTTACGGTACCCTACCAGCGGCTGCATCGGCCGCGGCTAAACTCTCGCACATCAACTCGAAGCTAACATCAGCGCGAATACACATTAACCTGTCATCTTCGAATCTCCCTAATACCTCGTGGTAAAGTCGTCTGCGCTCCTTGTCAGCCTTAAGTGCGGCTTGCATTCGATGCGCTGTCTCACGAAGTCGAGTCTTGATCTTCGCCTCCAAGCGTGCCCTCTTCGATGGCGGGGTCAACCTTTCTGTCGAAATCGCTGCTACCTGCCTGCCGTCGGTATCGTCGGGGGGGGGGGGGGGGGATTGCAGTGAGTACTTCAATGGAGCTGATGATGTGCGTCGTAGCACCTTCAATGGTTTGGTAGAAGGGCTTGCATGAGGGATTTTCTTGCACCAGCTCCGGGGTGCCTTGGGCGACCTGAAGCCTGCCGCAGGCGAAGATGAAGGGTGCTCTCGTCTCTTATTGGTGCTGCTATAATCAGGAAAGCTCATCAGATGCGCCTCTCACTAAGGAAATCAAAAAGTGAAAGCTCTACCGCAGCGGGCATTGACCTCCCGGTGAGCCAGTAGGAGCCAGAAGTATGTAGAGACCCTTTAACCAGTACAAGGAGGGTCTTGCAATAGCAAGTATAGGCACGTAGAGATTTACTGACGCGGTCATAACGATATATTGTGCGCCATGGCACGCTGCCTCATTTCGCTCACGTACAGGAGGGCTTTCGCTTTAGTGCTGGAGACAGCTGTGCTGATGCGTTCTTCTTCATCGTTGAAAGCAGTGCAAGTAGTAGAAGTCGAAGCTAGCTTGGCCAGTGTTAGAGGAGAGGTTAATACGATATCATCGCGACATCTTACTCTTGATAGGGCTACGTAAGCGAAGGATGCATTGGGAATGGAGGTCGAGTGAAAAACCACCTTGGAACAAGTCAGCCCTTAAACCTTCTGTACGGTCACTGCGTATGCTAGACGTATCGGCATTCCCTCCCGAAAACACTCAAGTCACTGGACTTCTTACTCTAGCTTATCCGCCTAGGAATAACAGGAACAATGTTCGGCACGTCAGTCAAGAACGAGGGCCCTGCATACACGTCTGTGATCTGGACTAGTATAATTGGTAGCTCATCGTTGGGGGGAAATAAGAAGTCATAGATAATTCCGTTGGTTCCATTACAAAGCCCTGCCGATTACTCTAAATTAAAGGTCAGAACTACAGGATCACCAACAGCAAGCTTTACCGATGTCCCTACAACTCTGTCGCGACTCAAATTGGACATCTCGGCCTCTTCAAGCAAAACCCTAATTGTGTTCTGGTTAATTTCTCGCTTCTCAGCTAGGCGCTTCAATTGCACGCTATGTTTCGACCGTATACGAAGAATGGATGTAGAGCTAGCTTTCAGGTTTCGATTGTTCGTTTCGTTAACATCAGCGTTTGTGTAAGCAATATGCTTTGCATTTACGGCCCACGCAGGCAATTCATTTTCTGGGCGGTATCGAGTGTTGAAGAGTGCAACGTCTTCCGCCGTGGGGCATCTACTGCGAAGGCGTCTCAATGATTGCAAATCACTCCGGATCTGACTCCCCCCTGTTTTGGCTTGTCAAAACGCACACATGGGTAATGCTCTCTCACAACTCACGTCCTCGACGCTGTATGGGATTTTGAATTTTCGACAGTGGCGTTGAAAGCTCAAACGGATCAACCGGGCCTAGCTGGGCAGAGTCACCAGTAAAGATCATATCCCGGCCCCCGAAACGCAGATGACTGCAACTTGGCCAAATCTCTCACATTCGCTGGTCAATCCAGTGAAGCATGCCGCACGAAATTACACTGAACTCATCGATGATGACCAAGTGAATAGAAGAGAGCTCATCCTGCAATATTTTTAGCTTTGCTTGTCCACCCTTTAAAGTAGTAATGGGAGTATACGGAGCTGAAAAGGCATTCCGAGAGAACGATGTCAATTCCAATGCAGAACATATAGTTCAACCTCCAATGTTAAACACCACTGTGCCTTGGTGCGCTAGCAGAAGGACGCGATTTGATTTTTTTTAGAATTCTTATACTCTCCAAACACACAACGAATGCCTTGTACGATGTGGCGTATTAACCAGCTTTTCCCTGAGCCACCTCCACCGTGAATAACCATGTGTAAGGGCTCACAATGCGACTTTACAACAGATGACTGAAATCGTTTACGTGCCTGGCACATTGATAGGGCAAATGGAATCCACTGAGACTCGTCCATGATCCCATTAATGTCACCACTACCCTCGGTATTATTGATAGGATACACATATTGATTTTTGAACGACTCGCATGCACTGATTTTGTTTTTCGTACGTCTAGCTTCTCGCTGTAGCTTCATGCAAGGTCAAACAACATGTTTAATAAAGTCTTTCGCTCGTTGAACATCTTCTGAGCTATACGTCCGCTTCGATACCCACTGCGCAGGCTGACACACGCTACTTTTTCCAATATCGTCCTCGCTATTTAGATCTCCGGAAGTCGCTGGTGTACTTGCATCGTTAGTTCCCGTCTCAACAAAAACGTAATCGGATGGTGGCAAGCTTGATATAGTATGGGTGGCACCCACAGCTTTCAAAATGTCTAAATTTTTCTGACGTAAAACCCTGGAATTCGATTCCCGCGCGATCTCCGTCATTAATCTCATGTCTTGCTCACGTGCAAAGTCATTTAAACACTCTTCGTCTGTCCTCGGGAGATCGTTTAGTGATCGCCATGGCTTATGCAAGAATATT
The DNA here is from genome assembly GCA_024679135.1 of Phytophthora foliorum. Taxonomy (NCBI): domain Eukaryota; phylum Oomycota; class Peronosporomycetes; order Peronosporales; family Peronosporaceae; genus Phytophthora; species Phytophthora foliorum. The sequence continues at coordinate 10,535 of JAHWLE010000276.1, read as the reverse complement.
TCGGCAAAACAAAAATTGGCATTAGCCGAGTCTGGAAACATCAAGGGTGTGGCCCGTATGACGTGTGCTTTTGAACGAAGCTTAATGTACCCTAATGAGTCTATCCTCTTCCAAAAACTACTATCTGGTCGAAGAGAGGGAACATCATTCACCAGCTCGTAATTCTCAATAAATGTGGCCAAACTCATACAGTCAAACGGCGTTTCTAGTTGACGTGCCATATAGCCAGCCTCAACGGGCTCGATTCGAATGTCGCTGTCTTCGACGTCACTGTTCGTCAGATTATGCCATTCAGAGGGGTCAATTCGATAATATCGCTGCGTGTGCCGCATAGCTTTTACCCTGGTTACTTGGCGAGACTTCCCATGCAAAGGAAGCTCTCTTAGCAGAATGTAATACGCTTCCTGTGCACTAACTTCGCGGTTAGACAAACTAGCATTTGCAAAACGCTTTAAGATAGCATGGTTAGGTAAGTTTGGGTCACAACGTTTTACTGCTGCAGCAATAATGTTTTTAAAACGAAGCGTATCACGCTCTGCTTTACTGACGTATGCTGCCGTGTACTCCGCAGCTCCAAACGCGTTAACCTCCAATTGAAGGTCCATATTAGCCCGCCAAACGGATAGGAGAGTTGAAGAATAGTTGTTTATCGAAGGGGATTCTCTCCTTAAATGTAGCTTTACTGATGGCACTCCCTCCGTCTCGTTAACCTCGAACCCAGTGTGATCCCTCAGTTCCTTCGGGTATCCAAATCTGCAAATATTCGACTGCTTCTGGCACTTCGAGCCAGGACCGCACAAATGCTGCTGAACTCTATGCACAACGCGAGATAAATCGCAGTGCACTCATTTGTGGATGCTTTTGGCGGTCTTGCTGATAGAATATCATACTTTTCGCTGTTTTCACGGATGCAGACACTACAAGTACAAGTTGCAAGCTCTTCAGCTGTCTTTGCCAACACTGATATGACATCGTCAACGTAGCTAGCTAATTTTCCACGACCAACCTCTGACTGCGATAGCTGGAGTACATCCGGTGCGTCTTTAATCCACAACAATGCATGCACATGAGGTGATCCCCGTTGTTGAAACTCGATACGCCAAAAGTAATGGGCGATCTCGCCCAGTGATTTTGCTCTTCCGCGCAATACGTGCTCAAAGAATGCATCAAATCTCCTGTTCAAATATCGAGCTGCAATATCTGGATTCTCTGTTAAATACCGCCTTCGCTCTCTAGAACTCAAATTACGAGCGTCGTCGAAGGTCAAACTGGATTGCAAGCCCTAAAAAATCAGGCCAAACTGTGTCTGCCGCGCTAAGTGTTAGGAAAAAGGTTGGCCATCTCGACGGCAATACTCTATTACCTAGCATGCTCATGACATCTTCTCCTACGCTAGCCCAGCACTATCCTGTCCCCCGAACACTCCGGAAGTAAGGCTTAAGCGAGTCTAGCAGCTCCATCGCAGCATTAATATCGCTGGCTGCACCTGCGGAGTGTCCGTGAATACTCGTTTCAGGCTGTGATGCTTCTGGAAGTCTGATACGTCTAACAAGACCGTCAATTTGACGACGCTGTATTAAGTTTAAGCAGAAAAACTTGAAGTTTCGGTGAGTCACAAACCTGCGGTCGCGCCATTTCATTAGGTGAGCGCCGTGGTCCGCTAATGAACATTCGTGTTTAAGCTCCTCAGTACAGGGTACAGGATGGCATCCACCTTCGCCATTTGGGAACAACGTGGGGAAACAGTTCTGCATCAACATTCTTTCCGTGTACTCGTTCATCGGGTCCTTTCTACAGTGCAATTCTCCAATAGGATACACAGGCTCACCAGCTGCAGTATTCACTGCATCGATAATTTGATCGGCTTCTGCACGAATGTCACCGCGATCAATTTGCAGCTCAAAACAATCGTCGAATACGATATCTGAATTGGATTGGTTAGTCAAGGGTACAGACGGTATATATGAAGCAAGTGGAGGCATTGTAGTTTGCAAGGTGCATTTCGATTGGTTTTGTGCCGTTCCATAGTCTCCTTCTCGAGGTTCATCCCGATTCATAGTGTTCACGAGCTCTAACTCCTCGTCATTCGTTACATCCACAGCAGGAATAGTGTCGCCTTCATTCAACTCGTCTGATGCCTCCAGGTTTTTTTCCCCGATATATTAACATCCTTGTAGAGGGGGTTATTAGCGATCAACCAGCACAAAGCACGCCTGATCAAGTATGGTCTAACCCTTACAAGCGACTCGCCTCTAGCCGCTTTAGACCGAAGCAATACGACACCACACTCTCTAATCGGTCGAGGCAATGATAACGTCACTTCGCAGACGTTATTCCAATAGTTTACTGCATTACCTCGAGTGAATTCTTGTTGGTCACTGTAGAGGTTAATACATGTTGTAAATGATACGCCAAGTCCTATCTACCTAGACTCCATCCAATTCAATGCGGTCAGCTCCGGGGGAACATGACAAAGACGTAAACCACTTGCACGACAGAATTTCGGAGTTTCGCCTTTGAGCAAGGAAAAATTACCACGACAACAGAGGAACAGATACTTCTCATCACTCGTGGACGCAATGATTGCTTCTGGAATCACCTCGCACACACCAAACTCGTTACGCAGAGGTATAAAAAATGCCTTCAGGTGCGTAGCGCTTTCTTACAATCCGCGTGTCCTTCGTTAGCTCACCGCAGCCGCCACATATACGAAGCAGGGGAGCATCAATTGTCGAAAAACAATGCTGCTCTCAGGTCAATCCAGTGTTAGTATATAACGTGTTGACACACTACCAGGACACTCTTACCTTTGGCATCTATTGCGTCTCCACCAACGCTACTTATAGCGCGCAACCTTGTTTTCTTTTTGCTGACTGGCAATTTTTGTGCCTCGCTGTTTCTCCGCTGCGTTTCGTTCCAGCGCTGTGTGCGTGCTCTCGATTCGTGTTCTTCGACCGATTCTAGTGTTGCCTGAGAACGCCTTCTCTTGCGAGAAGTATTCGTCGATAAACGCTTTTCCAGCTGCTCAATCGTAGTCTTTGCCGCGTGTGCGGCACGGGCTGTGAACCTTGTCATTCTAGTCCGCCTGCCGTCGCCACAAACCAACAATGATTCACTCGTTCCATCTCCTATATTCTTTTTAACCAAGCCCGCAGCGATTCATGAAAACAAAAGGGTAATTTGAGCGTTACATCATAAATTTTCATTGCAGCCTTCGATAGATTCTAAACACTAGACCTGTGTGAATATCTCGTCCCTAGACCTGTGTGAATATCTCCTGCCTTCATTGCCCCCACTCTGCTCCACAACCAGAATGCCCTAACCAGCAGCGCCAAATTTGCAGCACCATGCAAGCACTTCAAGCTTGGCACGCCGCCCGCTGCAACCTCGTGTACACTGTAGCAAGCCTCACCGCAGCCCGAAAAAACGTATCTTGATGCCGCTCTACTGAGCGTTTCAGAGCCATATCGCCTAACACTAGCCAGTACGTCCTGCGCCCGCTGCAACCTCGTGCACGCTGCTGCAAGCACCGCTCGAACCCACACAAAAAACTATCTTAACGCCAGTCTAGTGAGCCTTTAAAAGTCATACCCCCTAACGCTAGCCAGTACGTCCTGCTCCGCATCCGGACGGACATGCTGCAATGGGCTGTGCCTCCGCCAGAACGACCATGCCGTAGCTACCCCCGTGCTCGAACCTGATTAACACACTGCACCCGCCGCTGGTTTTCAATATAAATGCACTCAGCACTAGTTTAAACTACATTTGTCCATCGTAGCAGCAGCTTGTTAGCGACCTAACTAGCTTGTGAAGGTCAAGTGCACCATGGTGCTCTCGTTAGCACGGCATACCTTGACCAACAACTATGGCATATAGCCACTACAGTTTGTAGCACGACACGCACAATGTTTCTGCTTTGCAACACAACCATGAGAGGATCGTATGCCAACACCTTCAAAGCTCACCAAAACGCACCTCGCTATTATGCGCGCTCCCGTCATACGTGAAAGTGATTTCTTCTCCCCGTAATATGTCCTCTTGGGCAAACAACCCGCAGCACGTTTCGCCATTTACTTCCCACCTCTGCAGCACAGCATTCGGGGAGCAACTGTGGTTGGCGAATCTCGCCAGCGTACCCTTGTATCTTGCATCAATTACTTCACGAGAGTCGACTGCTACACCGTAAAAGTGACGAACTCCGACAAACGCCTAGTAATGCAGTGTAAGGATATGGACGCCATCAAACCAAACAGAAGTCTATTGCATATGACGCTTACCTTTTCTCGGATCTTGTACTCTCGACTCGTGACAACTTCACCCGTGTATTGGATTATAAACTCGCCGTTCGGAATACCTTGGTCTGCTATAAAGAGATCCCCTTCTCCCGCGAATGCTCGAGTGATAGTAGCACCGACCTACCGCTCTGTAATCGCTGGTTACTGCATATCCCACGAGGAGCACTATTGCATCGCACACACTCCACTTGCATCTAGAAGAAGAGTACACGTAGATTAATAGATGATGGTGGAAAGCCACTTCAAGTGTTAAGACATACACTGCGGTTTTCGCAAACCACGCTGCAGCTGACTTCACCGTCTGATTGATATACGCAGGAACAACGCGGGATATCGTCCTGTGGTTCGACATAAAATCAGAAGTAGCAATAGAACGCGAGGTTACAGACCTACCCCTGCTAATTCGTAACGGGGCCGATGCAGATAGACATTCTGCGGGATTGACTCGAATTCTGCATAAGCTTGAACGATCGATCTCTGCTCACGAAGCTAGCGAGATCGGTCTTAGGTGTAACGATTCATCTGCGAAAACACGCGCAGTAGGCGTACCAATGGCTCGGTATACAGCGCCTTCTTAAACCTGGCAGCTTCACATCCTGCGAAGTAGTTATCAATTGGTCTCTGAGCAAAACGCTTCTTCGGCATCTCGACCAAAGGGTGAATTCGCAACTGACTATAACAAACGAAGCTATCGCTAAACCCCATCGTATAGGTCTGAGCCTGTACGGCAGTACACATCACGTGTTTCTCCTCGACATAAAAAACATAAAGTTGCCGACTAATTAATACATTGGCTCCCGCTAATTAATGCTCCTACATACGGTATGTGAAATCTGGAAAGCAAGTGCAACAAGGCATAGCATCATCTTACTCATGCCCTATCTTACGTGTCTAAAACTACTAGCCTCAGCGAAAGAATGTCCCCCACTCGTCACTCCTCCTTCTCCTCCCCATCACCCGTGCGTTGACCACGCGCACCCCTGGCCAGCCTCGCTCGCTTGGCAGCAGCGAAGTCGGCAAACTTCTCGATCAGCCCTGGGTTCGCCGCTCGAAGTGGTTGGTCTCCTCGTTCACCAGTTGCTCTCGTAGCGCAGCCTCAGCCTCATACAAAAGCTGCGCGGCATCAGCTTCATCGTCGCTAATGTCATTCCAGGTCATGCTAAAGTCGATCTCGAGATACTCGGTGGTGACGGCAAAATGCAAAGTGACCAAACGAAATCGAACCCCGCCACCGTCCTGCCACACAACTATAAGTCGCGACAATCTCGTGCACGCTGCAGTAAGCATTGCCAAAATTCATAAAAACGTATCTTGACGCCACTCCAGTGAGCGTTACGGTAGTTTTGCCGCCAGAAGCCACTTACTTCAACCAAGAGCTTCATGAGGGAGGACATGGTAAAGCGAGGCCCGCTACCATCAGCACCGCTGGTTATTACAATGCCTGTGTCACCATGCCACGATCGGAAAGCACTAACCAGCAGCGCCACATCTACAGGCTGAGCACGGCGGGCGCAGCAATCGAGTGCAAACAGCGGCAAGCATCACCGCAACACGTATCTTTTGTAGCGCCACACGCTAGCGCTGCAAGCTGGCGCTCGCACGCCATGGGCGTAATTACCATCGCACCCTTTTGACTGATTTTATAAAAGAAGAAAGGTTTTGCCACTAATTAAGACCCCAATAATGGGTTTTAAGGCCCCGACTCGCGCTACAAGCCGGATAAAAAGTCCCGAATTACGTGTTTTCGGAGGCGACCGTTGAAATCGATGCCTTAAGTATGGAAGTAATTCCACCCCTCATTTTTAGAACAGGCTCCACCCGCCGCGTCCCTTGGCCGCTATTGTTTCTACGGAAGGTTTGATGCCTTAATCATAAACTGTTCTTCAACGGAGTTTTTTTGCGCTAAAATCGCCCCCAGGTCGCACGATTCCAAAACGTAAACCTAACCCATAAAAACTAAATGCGAATGCAAATAGGAGTCTCATGATTATAGGGGGGGCTTCGCCCCAATTATATCATAATAATATTATGTATATAACGTAGGCGATTGGTGCCGTTTTGTGATACCCAATTTCATGTTTTACTGTATAAGCGTTTGCTTGTGCGATACTGTAGATCAAGGTTTTATAGACTGGTTAGCCGTTTTCATTGTTTTCAACCTTGGGACATTTCCGGTGTGGTTAAAAAAAAAAACGTTATTTACGGTGGTGTTATTATAGTATTCATGTTATTATAATAAATACTTAAGAATACATGTAATTCTTTCAGCGATCTCCCTGTAAAAACTTGGCTTAGCGTGGGAATTGTAAAGGAACACTGCCTCGGTTTTGAGAAGGTCGTAGTATTAGCCGAGTCGGATTTGCATAGCACATCAGACGAGCTGTCCGCGATCGCGGCTGGGACAAGATTTATTACATGTCTGTACGGGTAGATGTATAAGACCTGGAGCACTTTGCGTTGTACCGTACGCACAGCAAACCCAACGGCTAGCACAACGCGGTAAAAATTCTGCATGTTGGATAGGCTGTCAGCGCACAATTACGATATCTAGCTTAGAAAAGCATAACTTTTTCCTACCAGCATAATCCAGCCGTTACATTCTGTCGCGACATAATCCTCCTCAATCCACACCATAACGCCCGTGGATAATTTTCAAATCGACCTGGGCGCCAAAAACGACTTCAAATGGAGCAGGACCGTCCTGCGTCCTCTTCACCGCGCTCTCCCAAGCGCGCGCGCGCGTCCTCGCCGCTCTCGTCCCCTGATAAAAAGCGCCGGCTGTCTCCTAATGATGGCACCGTTCGCGACGACACGCTGCGCATCGTGACGGAGGCGCTACGGAGCGAGAACCGGCAGCTCCTGCAGGACCGAAGCGTCCTGCAAGCCGAGAAAAAGGCGCAGGACGAGCGGCTGACGCAGGCCCAGCGCAGCCTGCGGGTCCTGGAGGACGACATGGCCCGCGTGTACCGCCAGAAGCAGAAGGAGATGGACGCGCAGCGCCAAGAGTTCGAGCAGAAGCTGCAGGACCAAAATAAGATCCTGCAGTGTCCTGCAGGACGGGAGGCGTCTAAGGATATCAGTATCTCGGTACTGCAGGACAAGTGCACGACCTATGAAATGGACAGGTTCCTGCAGAGCTGCGAGCGCTGGCAGACGAGATTGGGGCAGCTGAGTGGACAGTTGGCGGACAGCGTGGACAAGATGGAGACACAGGAGGTCTCGGGCGTCGTGAAGGACCTCGTGGCGAGAGTTGAGGTGGCCACTTTACAGAAGCAGGTGCAGGCTCAGCAGGAGGAGCTGCAGCTGGCAGCTTGGCTCGAAACGGACGCTGCGAGCTGCTTGCAGGACGTGGCCAGGTGCAGACAGGATTCGGAGACTTTTGAGGCCATCGAGAAGCAGCTGATGGACGACCGAGTGGTGGAGCTGGAGACGCAGTTGGCCCAGAAGAGGGCGGTGGAGAGAGAGAAGGAGATGGAGCTGTCGTCGCTGAGAGCCGACCAGGAAGAGCTGATGCATTCCAGTCATGTGGTGCCGAACGAGGAGTTTGAGGCGTTGGTGGTGGCGAAGAAGGCGACGGACGTGGAGTTGAAACAGTTGAAGGAGAAGATGAAGCAGCAAAGCGAGGAGTTTGAAAACGTGGAGCAGGAGCGGGCGAGCTTGAAACAGCAGAATCGGAAGCTGCTGGAGGAGACTAGACAATCACGTGAAGTCGTGCAGCAGAGTACGACGCAGGATGCCGAGATTAAAAAGCTGCAGGCACAGTTACAGGCGGCCAAGGCGAGGGAAGCGAAGATGGCGGCGGTGGTGAAAAGTGCTGAGAAGCATATGGAGAAGAGCAAACAGAGGAAGGAGGAACTCGAGATCCTGTACGCCAAGTTCAGTTCAAGTATGGATTCTGTGTCTGAGAAGGCGATGAGGCTCGAGGAGCTGGAACAGGAACTGAAAGATACGAAGAGCGATGCGCAAGCTGTGCAGGATCAGAACACGGGACTTGAGAAGCAGGTTGCTCAACTGCAGCAGGAGAAGTTGGATCTGTCAGCAGCACGAAGCCGCGAAAAAGACAATGTGAACGATGAACTAGCTAGAGTACAGAAACAGTATACGGAGCTGAAAGTGCTCAAATCTCAGCAAATGGAGTTGGTACGCAAGATGCAGTCCGAAATGACGGAATTGAAGACGCAAAACGAGGCCTTGAGAGAGCAGCACGTCAAGAAGGAACATCAAAGCGTCGGTCAGCCGTCTAACGAAGGCGACAAGCAAAGTTTGGCCAGCGCTGATAATGTAACATCAAAGCGTCGGTCAGCCGTCTAACGAAGGCGACAAGCAAAGTTTGGCCAGCGCTGATAATGTAGTGGTGATCCAAATTGCGGAGAAAGAAGCTCTGCAGATGTTCGTTCAGCGTTATTACTCTGCTGCTGAAGAGAAGTGCAGGAATTTGCTCGAGAAGGTCAGTGAATTGGAGTCACAAAAGACATCGATCCAAGAGCAGACCAAAGAATCGTGCAACGTGCTACGCATGTGCACACAAGTCGACTCTTGTGACGAATCTATCCGCGCTTCGCTGCTGGATGTCATGGTTATATTGGAGGGCCTGATCTGAGGGATTAACTACAGCGCGACGATGAGCGTCGTGCGTCCGTGTACAATTAACGAAGTTGCTTCATGAAGAACGTCTGTTCACTGAAAGCTTAATATCCCCTTCAAACTCACAGCCTGTCCGCTGTTGAGAGTAACACGCCATTTCAACTCAAGGTGTATCGACAAGCATGCCGTTCTCACCAGAGTGGTTCGTTCTTTGCTGGTACATGCACCAGAGTGTCCAAGCAGTTCGTTTGCAACCAGGCTGCTACACTCGAGTACATACTCGAGTTTTGTGATTAACTCCCTGCTGCAACCAAGTTTCCGAGGGAGATAATGCAGAAGAACGGGTCTGAATTCACTGCTTCAAAGCTCGTTTTCCAACATCCAATGCACTTCAGAGATCACTCAGGTCATTTTTGTGTTTACATATTTTTGGAGAATTAATACTGCAACTCGAGTGTGGGCAATCTACTTACCAAGTCGTGCAGCTTGAACCTCATCCGACGGGATATTTCCCAGCGCTTATATAACCGTGTTTATTCCAATACGGTATCCGATATCTTGTTCTTCATTTCGAGTAAAGCGTCACGACAACCAGTGCTGTAAGAGATGTCATCTTCTCTGTGGAGTGCACCATTTCAAGGGAAAGAAGATGAAAATGTCGTGTTTATCAGGTGGTAGTTGGAATACGTCGTCGACTGAAAGTTGCGAGACCTCTTTCGTCTGCTCTTGACTGCGAAGGTTTTGACTTGCTCGCTTTGGTCGACCACGTGACGTTCGTTTTGAGCCTCCGTCTTTCTTACCAGCCCCAGCCGAGACCGCCGCCCCAGCCACCGAGGCCACCCCAGCCTCCGAGACCGCCACCCCAGCCCCAGCCTCGACCCCAGCCCATGCCACCCCACGGACCTCCCCAACCGAACTGCTCCTTGTTCTTGCCAGCAGGAGCCGACGCGTCCTTGGCCACCGTTGGAGTCGCCTCAGCCGGTGCCGCTAGTGCGCGCAGAGAAGGTTGTTGATCGGCGGCGACAACGCTGGCGACAGCAATCACTGCCGCAGTGGTAGCAAGCGTGGAGAACTTCATGGTGCTGAGATCGGATACTTGACAAAGGCCCGGGTGTTGGTGTTGATGTTGGTGTTGGTGTGGCCTTCACGGTGAATTGCGTTGTGGTTGTTGGCTGAAGCCTGACAAATTGCAAACGTTGAAACTACTCATTGTGTCTGCGGCTGGAAGGCAGATTTCGGAGAAACGCTGACGATTTATTGATGTCGTGCTGATGTACCGATGCATATGACTAGTAGTCCTATAGTTTGAGCAAAAGGTTTGGAAAAACGCGGAGATGTGTTCTCATGAGCAGATTGTATTGATTTCTCCGTTGAATTTCGCCACTTTCGATCAGTGAAATGCTGTTTGGCTCGGGGTATTTTATTTTCTTACTTGAAGTACTTATCCAACGTCTGCTTCGATCGCCATTGCTCTAGTAGCTGAACAATTGAATGAAACTACAGTTATGTTGGATGTTTGGACGGCTCTCCTTGTCTAGATGCGTCTTACGGCATCACGGTCAGGTACGATTTTGCCCACGGAGGAACCGGCAACCCGCCCCACGTCGACTGATGTCCACAAATCTGGGCCAACAGGTATATCACTGCTTTCACCAA